>LPNX011186453.1:0-72667 GCA_001517045.1 Pseudotsuga menziesii
CTTATATATGCAATTGCAAAGTGATAATGGTATGAAATATTTGAATTTCATAGGCCCCAATCCACCTTTGGGATGGATTTTAGGAATATTGAATTTAAACTTTTTCACTTCCACTCAATATCTTTATCCCAGATAGGATTAAGCATATGGCTAAAAGGCGCCGTCGCTTAACCGACGCTTAAGCGAAGGTTATGAGAATAGCCATCGCTTCACCGACGCTTGTGGCCACATTTACAAAAAAAAAATGTATCCTTGTGATTTTTGGTAAGTTTAGAAAGAGAAATCCACGCGCCGTCAGATTTTGGATCGAAATGTGGTAGTGAAATACAACCAACATTCCATGGATGGTGCCACCACCATGGGTCCTTTCATCAAAACAATAACCTTGAATTCCAGCAATGCTAAACCCTTGAGGGAAAAAAGGGTATTGATGGGATGCAGAATGGAAAACCAGCGAATTAGTTTCTCGCGAAAAACCCCTATGTGTGTGCCCTATGCTCCCTCCGCTTGCCTCAGCTATGGCAACAATTTGCAATAAAAAATCCCCCGGAGTATTGGGGTGTTTATATAATAAATAAAATAAAATACCCCACTGCATAAGAATATGAAGCTTGAGACACCACTCGAGAATCAAGGGGATGCTTCGATTGATAGAGACAACCATTTTACAAGGGGATGCTTCGATTGATAGAGACAACCATTTTACAGGGAAAAAGCAGAAAGTAGGATCCATGAAATCAGGGATAAAATCAACTTTGGTTGAAAACAATAAGAAAATCATTTCTAATCTTAAGCTGACTGAGCAAGGGCATCTAAAACGGCATGATAAGTATTGTAGTATGTTTGAACAACGAATGGAGATAGATGAAAAGTATTTGAAAGATCATATCCTGAGTGTACAAACGATGATATATATTGAGGAGGAGAAGGTTAAAGCACAACAGGAATTAATCACAGCCTTGAATAACATTGGTCAAGCAATGTTTAAGATCTGTGAGACACTTGGCAAAAAAGTTTGATCGTTTTATTTCCTGTTTTCTCTTATTTTGGTGCTTTCATTTCAGTGAATAATGTCCATCTGTACTTTCTAAGTTTCTAACAGTGACATTCACTTTCTCTAGTTGGGATGGAAATGCCATTAGTACAAATTTATCTTCATTGTTCAAGAAGAGTTATAAAGTTCGTGGAAAATTCTAGTTACGAAATCATACTATCTTGAGAAATTGTATGAAATCATGCCAAGCTCGGTAATGTTTTATTGATTTTTTTGGTTGGTGGGGGATATAGTACATATGGTCTGACTTGATTTGATGTTCTCAGTAATCCAGAATTATAAATTTCTAAAATTTAGTCAGAGGACAACACTGATGAGTGTCATTTGAACCATGATCTCTTAGTGAACTCTATCTTGAAACTGGTCAGTCCAAACCAATTGAGATAACCCAATGTGCTAGGATATCAAAATTATATAAAAGAACTAATTTTCATAAAATGCACTAGAGAAACAGTCTTGGCCTCTGTATCTACAAGATTATGGATAGTGCCTTTTTAGAGAATGTCAATCGATTTCTTTGTCCAACTGATATTTTTGAAAATCGTTGAAACGTGTCTACCAATTGGTCAATATATATAGTTTGTATTCATTTAGGGATATCTAATGTGCTTAATAAAATCTTAGTATCCATCCAAATCAATTTTTGTCAATTACGATTCCATTAACAAGGTATTTTGAAAATATAGAATAGAGATGCATTTGCAACTTATTGCAAATCAATTCACTTGCACTATGATTCTCGAAATCATCAAAATATGTTATCATCACTAACTATGTTGTACAATGTAATGACAACTAATAAGACATGCCCAATGACATTGATTACCCATTGATATGCACTCAATCAGAATGCAGAAAGCTTGGAATTACAAAATAAAATTGCTAATAGAACTAGTAACTGATTGTGACCCTATTGAGAAGAGAATCAATCTAATGACTAAAATGTATGAGAGCGTATCACATCAGGAAGCTCTATTGAGGAAGGAGTCTCAGTTATTAAACAAAAATACTCTTCATTCTATGATTTCAAGAATAGATAAAGATTTTGCAAAGAAATATAACAGCAAGAAGGAACTAATGGATTAAGATATCAAGAAATGGCTGACAGATGCAATTGTTGCTAACTTGAAAGTAAATTCAATCATTGAGTCTCAAAATTTTGAATTACATCATGAGTGAGATAACCTGTTGGAGATCAAGGTGAAAGTGACAATACCCACACAATGCTACCTCAGCAGCATCCAAATAGAAACTGACATGTGGACTAATGTAGTATCCCCCTTTTTCATCATGGCTGTAGGTGGTCACGAGATATATGAAACTGAAAATGTCCGTGTCCTTCTCGGCAGCTGCCTTCTCTCTAGAAGATGGTTTTCCATTTTTCTTTCTCCAAATCGCCCTCTCAAGGAAAGCAGCCTCTTTCACAACAACAGCCCCACATTTCCTACCAAATGTAGTGCCTTCATTTATGACAGTATACTCAGTAAAGGTAAAGTAAATTGACCCTTTTTCATCAGAGATGTAGGTGGTCACAAGATATATGAAGCTGAAAATTCCCATGTTCAAGCGCACCCTCCACAAAATCACCAATAACTTTGAGAATCTTCTGTAAGTTTGCAAGTATGCATGTTTCATTTCCACTGCAATGAAGTACAATGAAAGATCTGATCGATATTCCCTCTCACAATCACCCTATCCCTCTCACAATCAGTTAGGGTGAGGGTTTCCATCCAAAGAGCCAAAAGTCATGAATCATGAGAGAATGAACTCCAATTTCTCTTTTATCCCCTTTTCACGTTTCCCACTCAATAATTAATCAAAAAGTGACTTTATAATTTTTTCTTCAATATTTCCTCAAAAATCACTTTAATAATTTATTCTTTTTACTCCATAAAGTGATTTATTTGCTTTAAAGCATTTCTGAGAAATGGAAGTCACTTTTCATCATCCCAACATTTAAATCTTTCCATCCCAATTCCAACCAGCTATTACACTGAGGTGCCCGCTTAGATAATTTGGATAAAATAACAACTTTAGAGACTTTAATTAAATTATGTTAATTATTACTCCCAAATTAAGGGAATGGTCAAATTGCATTGAAATAAAAAACTAACAGGGCAAGAGTGATCCTCTAAACTCCTCTTAACGCTATGAGCTCACTGGTAACATCAAATTACCCCAACAATCATCTCCACTTGTAGAGCAATGAACCCAAAATTGGGGACATTACGTCACACAACACCCATCATTAGGGGATTCGGATAAAACTTTGATAGATAGTGAACCTGATTCTTCTTTTATCAAGCCATATTTGTGCCTTTCACTCTTAGTTCAGGAGATAAAACATACTGATAATACCACTCATAATGGCACCTCCCTTAAGCTGATTAAAAATAGATCCAAGCATAATTAGAAATCCACAAAATGCATCCATCAACTACTTATTTGTACAGGGAAACCTAAAAATATTCCCTGAAAACATGAACATAATGTGGGAAACCTAAAAATATTCTCTCCTCCTAACTATCAAGTGTTGATTAAAGATGACTAAAAGAGGATAAAATCGGCCTTATCATAACTTAAGTGGTGCATCCTACCTGAGATAACATGGATATAAAGCATGCATAAAAAGAAACTCGGTTCATTCCATCAACAAGTGCACCCTCCTTTTGCTTCTGAAATAAAGATAAAGCATGCCAAAAACAAGACTATCAACAACTCGGTCTTTTTGAATGGATAAAGATGAGTTCGAGTGGAAAAGATGTTCCCAAACTAGTGCACCCTCTATGATTGGATAAATAGGAGTTTCCTTGGACAAACACGATACCAAAAATATCTTCCGCGTAGAGTTCTCTTTTTACTAGATAAATATGATTTTAGAAATCCAAGAATAACTCCAAGTAGTGCACTTTTCCTCACTAGCTAGTGCATATGGTCAACAAATACCTCAAAATCAAACAATATGTGATCAACAACCACCTAAAAATAGGACAATATGGGACACTCCACCCATCATCAAGGATTCAAATAAATCATTGATAGATAGAACCAACTCTCGAGTGATCCTATAGAGGAAATAAATAGGGGACAAGTAGGTTAACCATTTTGAAAAAAATACTAACATATGATTAAAATTATTATTTAATAGGAGGAAAGACGAAATGCTTAAAATATCAAAGCTTAATTTGAATTCCCTAATGATGAGTAGACCATGAAGTGTCCATTAAAAATGTCAAGTTTTAAAATTCAACAGAGTTTAACCCCATAAATTTTCTACAACATGACTATTGTGGAAACCTCCATACACAAATTCCAAATCTTGATCACAGTGTTTGTACAACTAAAATCCCATCAGAAATTCTATATAGATGGATAATTATTTAGAGTTGCGACAAGCCCTATTTGAGTGCATCAAAAAGATAAATGAATAAATTCACAAATAAGTTCTATTAATGCATTGAACTAAACCTTGATATTTATCTTTCCAAAAAAATATTAAATCTCTTCAACGAACCTGATAGATTACCTTCAAAGAATCCAGTGTGAGTCTACACTCGCTTTGGTGCTGTCAATCAACTATCCACTTTGCTGGTATACGAGTTTACTATTTCGGGGAATAACCTCATAATGATCCCTGTCTTTATGCAGTACAAATGAGAATTAAATGAATTTCATAGTGTTCATAACATGTTTCTTGCATCTGCAGAGCCAAGCTACCCAGCATTGCGTAGATCAACTCAGTTTGTGGGTGTGTTCGATCTCCTATAAGAAATGGATGCACTCTGGTATTGACCTCAATCCAGCTGTACCATGGCTTCTTTTCACAATTTTATCTTTCATCATTGTTCTTACCTTGTCTACATCTTCCCACCTACTTGCAATAACATAGATGTTTGACAGCAGGACGTTATTTCCAACACATTGAGGGTCGAGCTTAAAAACCAGTTCAAATGCAATTTCTCCTATTTCAATGTTGGAATACACTCTACAAGCACCGAGCAAAGCAACATTTGGTTCAAATGGCATCTTTCTTATCACATCAAGTGCCTTATCAAGGTGCCCAGCATGACCAAGTAGATACATCATGCAGGAATAATGCTCGACCTGTGGGGTAATGTAATGATGGTGTCTCATAAAATCAAAGTAATGCAAACCTTCATCAACTAGGCTTGCGTGCCTGCAAGCAACAAGAACCCCAACAAAATTAATATGATTTTTCTTCATACTAGCCTGCTGCATTTTTTGAAATACCTCTATCATATCCCTTCCTCTCCCAAACCTACCATAGTCTACAGTCATATTGCTCCAAGAAACTATATCTCGTTCACGCATTTTATCAAACAACCGGTGTACATACTCCATAGTCCCACATTTAGTATACTTGTCAACAATGTAATTTCCCACAACAATTTTAGATTCAAATCCTCTTCTCAAAATGTGGGCGTGGATTTGATTGCCATATGCCAATGAGGTCATCCCAGTGCAAGCATCTAGAACACTAAAAAGGCGGCTTGGTTTGGTTTCAATCCCATTGGTTTCATTTGTCTAAAGATTTTAAACGCCTGTTACGCAAACCTATGCTTCACATAACTAGGTATCATTGCAATCCCTGATAGGGAAATTTGGTTCATGCATTCTGTAACATCTGGTGGGCACTCTGTAAATCATTGGTTGCATTTGTCTAAAGATATTAAATGCCAGTTACGAAAACCAATGCCTCACATAACTGGATATCATTGCATTCCCTGATAGCGACATTTGGTTCATGCATTCTGTAACATCTGTTGGGCACTCTGTAAATCTCCGCATTTGGCATACATAGCAATAATCCCACAAAAAATAGATAAATTATATCAAATATAGTTTTAAAGCAGTAGGAATGCACCTGTTACACCTATTTCAAGCTCGCACATGCCCGTAGAATGTTGACAATGGTAAACTAATTTATCCTTTTTCCCTCTTCCATCATCAAGCAAAAGAGTACCCAATCTTTTCCGCCATAACAATGTTGTGCATATCCTTCTATCATAGAAGTCCATGAAACCAAATTGTGCACATGCATTTTGTCAAACATTTGATGTGCATCCTCAATACAACCAAACTTGGCATACATACTAACAAGCTTAACAGCCAAACAAACATCAGGTTAGAACCCAATTTTTATCATGTGACCATGGACGCGTTTTCCTTTTTCCAATTCTCTCGCCTCGATGAAAATCTCCAAAATCCTGCAATACGTAATGGAGTCTTCTACAAAGCATCGTTGGCTGAGAAGATTAAAAATGTGCAATGCCTTCTCCCATCTCCATGGAATTTTTGGTTTCATGGAGTTTTCAAAGGGTTTTCCTTGAACAACAATGACGACGGATTCTGAATATTAATATTTTTGGTTGTTACTGGTATCGATGGTTTTGAAGTTGTATCCGTAAATGGAATTGTTTGGCGTTAATGCCAAAGTTTATAAAGTTTATATTTTAAAGTATGTTCTTCATTAAGAAGCACGCATTATTTACATTGCATGTGGAGGTGGTGACCACCTTTGTTGCTTTATTTGTGGATATTCAAGTAGGTCAAGCCTTACACCCTTGATTTAAACCAACTTTCTAGGCTTGTCTTGGAAGTGCAAGCTTTTGGAGGTTGTGTTTGCCACATTGGATTAAAAGGGGTCCCTCTTCTAGGGACTTGTCAGGAATATATTTCCCACTTTAACGTCATCTTTTTTTACTTACATTTAAGTTTATTACATAAATCTTATATTTTTCATGTTTTATATATAGCTAAACTAAAATCTATAACATATATTAAGTTTTAACTTATATTGAATTACGTTTTTTCATAGTCCAACATAGAGATGGTGACATGTAATATTTATAAACATGTGTGCCACCACTATGTAAGATTGCTTTAATCCTGAGAGTGTAATATGATTAATTAATAAAGATCAAGTGGCAATGCTTTACGTTGAAGTAATGTTTTTTTTATTTACATTAAAAACAATATTCTTTATAAGTTTTAGCTATGTTAAATGTTATTGTTTAGGGTTAATGTTGAAGAGATCTAAATGTTTTTATTATTTTTACTATATTAATGGAGTGGAGTGTTTAAGAAAGAATTTTGAGTTGTTTTATATTGATTAGTTTTTTTTAATATAAGGAAAAAGGAAAATAAGTCATTGTAAGTGTAAGCTATTTTAATGTTGCTAAAATTGTTAAATATATGGTGAGTTATGTGAAAATATTTTTTTTGAATTAGAAGGAAAAAAAACTCATAGTAAAGGGTTAGTTAATTTATCCTTATTAATGTTCATGAACATGTGGTTATCTATGTGATAATAATTGTTAAAAAAAATTAAATATAGGTAAAACATTTGTACAACTTGGGAATTGAATGTTTGGATATCCTAAATACTAAACATGGAAGGGTCTATACATGTCATGAGATAGTAAGGGTCATGCTATCCCTAGATACTAAGTGTCACATCCATACAACCTACCCAATCCTTTCTTGAACTTGAGCGTCTTTCAAGTTTGTCTCGACTCTTGAAGTCATGTGACACTGGCCTACATCAGCCACAACCCAAGGGAAACCCACAATCCCTACATAAGTAATTTGCCAAGTGAGTAATGTAGAATTTCAAATGGAAAAATGGATTTTAAAGAAAAAAAACATTTCATCACCCTTTAAATATAGGTTTCTCAAATCTTAACCATATGAATTTTCATCATTAGGGATTCTATGAAATATAATATAAAACAATAGCATAAGTGAATGAATATATTTCAATCCTTAACAAATCCAAAATTCTAAGAAATCCATGAGAAATGATGCTAAAGAGTTTCAATAATTTTCATTCCTCCACCTAGTTTTGCGCCTAGACAACCTAACATAAGGAGAATATAAATATAACTGATTTGGGGTGCTAAAGTGGACACAATAAATGTAATTGATTTGATGATAATGACATTCACAATGATGTGATTATATGATGATGAGGACAATGTTTTTGTTGATGACAACAATGAAAATGATGAAAATGATGACGATGATGATGAGATGAATGATGATATAGATAATGATGATGAAGTCAATGGAAATGATGATGAAGTTGACAATAATGATATAAACCACCTAGTTTTGCACCTATACAACGTAGCATAAGGAGAATATAAATGTAATTGATTTGGGATGCTAAAGTGGACACAATAAATGTAATTGAATTGATGATAATGACATTCACAATTATGTGATTATATGATAATGATGATGACAGTGTTGTTGTTGATGATGACAATGAAAATGATGATGATGATGATGAAAAATACGGCAATGATGTGATTATATGGTGATGACGATGATGATAGTAATGATGAAAACGACAATGAGAATAACATGAGAAATGATGATGATGATCCTTATAAGAAAGTGTTGGTAGAGGTAAATAAACCCAGTTTCACTACAAGCTCCAAGATTAAAATGTGCTCAATCATAGTTATAAGTTATGCATGCTTAAAATTGTAACCGTATCCCACTTGTTATGCATGCTTTAAATGGTAAACATATCCCATATGCTTTAAATGATGACGATGATGAACTAGATGACAATGATAGTGATGATTTTTTTTATGATGACAATGATGGAAATGATGATCATCATCATCTTCATCGTCATCTTTGTCATTGTCACCATGATTATCACAATAGTCATCTTCATCGGCATAATCATCAATCATGTCATCATCATCACCATTGTCATTGACATCATCATCATTGTGATTATTGACATTTTCATTAGTTATTCATCATTACCATTGGCATAAGAAATAACATCTACCCAAAATATGTGATTAGTGGAAAAGGGTCATGGAGGACACATACACTTTATGCATGCCAAATAACAACTTATTTTTTAAGATGATCAACATCATCATTCTCATTGTATTCATCATCATTGTCATTGTCATCATCACCATCATCATCATTCATTTCATAGCCATCATAATCATTGTCAATGTTGTCATTGCCGTTATCCTGATCATCAGCATTGTCATCATTCTCCTCATTATCAACAACATTATCATCATCATCGTATCCATCCTCAATATCATAATCATTATCCTCATTGTTATCTTCAACATCTGGGTATCAAACGGGATGCAAAAGTGGATAAAAACATGGATGCAAAAAAGGATGCACCAAAAGTAGGCGCAAAAGTGGGCGCATAATGGAATGCACCAAAAATGGATACAAAAGGGGATGCAAAAGTGGATGCAAAAAATGATGCAATCGTGGAAGCAAAACATAATGAAAAAAGTGGTGCAAAAGTGGATACAACCATGGATGTAAAATTGGATAAAAAATTGGATGCGAAAGTGGATGCAACAAAAGTAGATGCAAAAGTAGTCGTAACACCCAACTCAAAACCCGATGCAAAAGTGGATGCAAAAATGGATGCATAAAGGTATGCAATAACTGATGTAAAATTGGATGCAAAAAAATTTGCAAACGTGGATGTAAAAGTTGAAGCAAAAGTGGGTGTAAAAGTAGGCACAAAAATGGGTGGGAATTGGGACGCGACAAAAGTGGATGCAAAAGTGGATGCAATAGTAGATGCAAAAAAAGATGTAAACATGGATGCAAAATGGGATGCAAAAAGAGATGAAAATGTGGGTGCAAAAGTGGACGAAAAAATGGCTGCAAAAGTGGATGCAAAAATGGCTGAAACAAAATGAGATGCAAAACTAGACTCAAAACAGGATGTGAAATTTGATGCAAAACTTGGCGCACGAAGGGATGCAAAAAAAGAAGCAGAAGTGGATGCAAAAGTGGATGTAAAAAAGGATGCAAAAGTGGATGAAAACAAGGGTGTAAAAGTTGAAGCAAACATGGACGTAAAAGGGGGCGCAACAAGAGTATATGTACAAACTAGGCGCAAAATTAGGTGCAAAACTAGGCTCAAAAACTGTCGCAAAACCTGATGCAAAACATGGCGCATAACCAGGTGCAAAACCCGGTGCAAATTATGCCACAATTTGCACCAGATTTAGAAAAAGGACGCAAAAAACGCCTAAAATAGCACCAACCCGTGAAATTGAGCCATTTTGTCCAAAAAATGAAGAAAAATACACTAAAAGATGGTCTAGATGCAAAAAGAGATGCTAAATCCAGTTTTTGTTGTAGTGGATGATTGGATGAGTGACTAATTCTTTGAGGAAGGAGAGGTCATTCCTTCCTTATAAAAGGGTCACTTGGACCATATAGGTTGGAAATAATTATTGAGATAATATATTATTAGTGATATTTAAATTTTATACAGGGGCATAGATGACTATAGACGAATTGATGAGCACTAGAGGTGGTGGATTAGGGGAGGATTTGGGGAGATATATGAGAGGTAGAGAGGCTTGGAGGAGTCATATAAGTGGTGCTACAAAGATTATCATGGTGAGTAATGGAATATTACTATTTAAATCTTGGAAAGGTGTCCAACCTCTTCATCATGGTTACTTTCTTCCTTACATGGAGGATGTGGAACCTTATCCTTCTTAAGGGGTGATCTTGCATGTGGTAGCATGGATAGAAGGCATAGGGTTTCCATGGGAGAAACCCATCATCTGTTCTCAAAAAGGGGAAGCATGGGAAGCTCATTATTTTAAGTTGGGGTTTCCCATGAAAATTTAGAACAAGCTCAAATCAGTGGAGGTGGGATTATGGAATGAGCTTGATGATGATCAAGTGCAGAAAGAGAGAAAGGCACTGAAATACTGGGTTATAAACCCTGGTAATAATGCCACCAATATTGGGCTTTATGAACTCATTGTGGCCCTATATTTGGGTAATGAAGAACATGATGGGTCATGTTTTGTGAGACCATCAAAAGAAGGAAGAGGGTGATGTTGTTCTAATACATAACTGGAAGGAGGATCATGTAGAATCTAGTTCTATGCACCAAAATATTGATTCCATCGTGAAGGAATTGGCGATTAATGTTTCTTGACCTACCTATGATCATGTTGGTAGTTCAACATTTGTCCTCCTTGTTCTTATGCAGGTTTCTCAGCTATGTCGTGGGGTCTATAATTTCTAGTGTCATTTGTCCATGTTGTGTTTTCAATATAGTAGTAGTTGTGCTTATGTATGGGTTTGGGTTATATATTTTTGGTTTAGTTAGTATTTAAGGGACAATACTGCTAAGTGTTCTGGTTCTGCCATGAATGGTATGCATATTTGGCAAAGAAACAAGACGGGTAACAATGTAATACATGGTTAATGGATACAGTCTCAGTAGGGTCTATGGATTTTGGTTATCTGTGCGTTTTTTTCTGGTTTCAAGCAAATCTCTCTATGGGATAGCTGAATGTATTGATCTCTAGGCTTGTTTCATATAGGTCCAACATAACAATCCTTTAATGCAAGAACATTTTCCTTCAAATAGGCATCCATAATTTCATGTTTAGATCTTGTAGGTTCACTATTATGAATATTATGCTTTTTGATGGCCAAAAGTTAGTTACTGACTAATCAACACTCTTGAAGGGGTTGTCCAAAGCTTTATATATGTCCTCCCAATAACTTAACTTGTGACACCAAAATTGTTCACCTTCCTTCTCAATCCCTCTTTTCTAGAATGAAATATATGTTTCTATTCCTTTTTTTAATTTCATCCATGTCTGAAGATCTTTTTGATTGCATATTTAATAACCTAGGCTACCCCGCCGGTAAGTCTACGCTATCATCTGGAAATGAATGCCACAAATGAATAAGAGATGACCAATCTTCATCCTAAAGTGATTCCTTCTATTACATGACTAGAATGTTATCTATGGGGTGAAATTTAAAGAAATGGAATTTTTTCATACCGATGATCTTGGAATTTTTGTCCCAAAGATCCTGGAAGGTTGTGTGTTTCATCACTAAGCATTAGAATAGGTTGCGTTCACTCTGATCCTGCATATATTTTGCTTGCGCTTCTATGTTTACGATTTATCCAGGTTGGAAATTAAATCGTTGGATATGTTATAAATTGTTTAATATTTTTCACCAACATTTTGGCATCGTTGCCAGGGAGGTGCTAAAAAGGGATCAGATTTTGGATAGGTGGGTAGGTTGTTTTTTATATTACACATCAAGAGGGAGGGGGAACGATAAGACACAAGGACGACTTCACTATAGAATTTTCGTGGTGTAACATCTAGACGCATCCACTTTAGTGGGTCACCCCAAATCCTTGTTGTTCCCTTTGCATGCAAATAAGTTTCCTATTCGTAAGAGTGTTTATTTTTCCTGCAAGAGTGTTCTTTCATTTTCTGCAAATGCAAGTTTTTTTTTTCATTTACATTTTTGTAGTGTAAAATTTGGATTCTGAATTAGTTTCTGTTTTGTTATTAGTTTACTTTTGATTTGTGTACATGTTCATCTTTTGTTTTGTATTGTACTTGTTTTTTTAAGCGTTTGATTTGATTTCAGTAAAATGATTTTACGATGAGAATAAGTCTAGAACAACTCACTCAGATCTTAGAAAAATTCAGGATCTCCTCTTCCCAAGAAGAGGAGACCTTGATAGAAGCCAAACTTTGTAATCACTCCTCCTGATGCAAACAAAGAAGAATTGACATTCGAAGAATCATGCATATCAGATGAGGAACACCTATTCAAACTTGAGATTGAAGGGGAGGAAGAAGGGATCTCGGGTGATCAAAATCAAGAAGAATATCATGTAAACAAAAGCTGCATCGGACAATGTTTTCATGTAAATACTAGGGTAGATCAATTTTGTTTTTGTTTCTACTTTGTTCAATTACATTTTCAGCAATTAAATTTGTATATTCTTGTACATCTTAGATTTCAATTTGAAAAATTGAATTTGAATTTAAGTTTACTTTTGTTACATAGATGGCTACACTAGCAATTTCACTACACATAATTAACTTTAAATTTTCACTTAGAACAGAGTAGATATGTTTTAATTTATCCATAAATAAGTGTGTGCAATTTAAATTCACAAAGTAAGATGCTTTAAACAAAATTTTAAAAAAAATAATGATAATAAAAAAACTTTCCTTTTTTAGGAATTTCATTTTAGTCTTGTTAAGAATTAAAAGAAATTAGTTTGTACTATTTAGATTTAGGAGTACTTAAAAAATAATAATAATAATAAATTTAAAAATAAAAAATAAAATAATAAAAACAAAACAATCTTTGTGAAATTTAAATTAAAAATAATAATAATAATAAATTTAAAAATAAAAAATAAAATAATAAAAACAAAACAATCTTTGTGAAATTTAAATTAAGTTTTCTAATTCTAGTTTTAGTTTAGGTTTTTTTTTTTAAATTAAGAATGTAAATAAATTGATAAAAAACTTTTATTTCTTATTTTTACTTTTAATTTAAGTTTTCGTAATTTTATTAATTTTCATAAGAAATAAACTTAAAAACATTTTCTATTAAAGTTATTTAGATTATAAAAAATAAAAAATAAATTAAGAATCTATTAAATTTGTATAGTTTTGTTTGGAAACAAGAATTAAAAAATAAAAATAAAAATTAATAAAATTAATAAATAAAACTTAAAAATAAAAGTAAAAAAAATTTGCTTTTCTTTATGCCCATTAGTCCTTCCACATTAAAACCGAGCAACGTCAATAAAATAAACATATATATATTAATAATAATAAAAAATTAAAATTAAAAATTAAAAAAAATGAAATAAACAAACAAATGGTTTCTGGCCCGCGCCGAACCTACAATAAACAAACAAATAAAATCATTAACTACATAAAACATAAGAAATTGCATTTCCATCCTTTCATCCCATTTTTTTCTCATCTTTTTCACCCACGTCAAACCTGCAAACATAAAAACACATAAAAAAATATTTAACAAAAAAAAAGAGAAAATAATAAAACATATAAAAATTTCACACACTTCACGCTTCTGCCTTGAACTAGAAATCAATGGAATGACAAGAAACAAACTATTGTCCTGCAGTCTGCAAGTTGAAGCTTGTGATCAGATAGTCTCCCAAGGCGAAACTTATGAACTGCCTTCCCTGTGAGCTATTACTTCGCCTCTGCGCCTGGTTGACTTCTTTTCTTCTGATTAGAAATGGTATAACCAGAGAAATGAAATATTTAGGACCGAGATCTAGTTAAAGCCTTGTGTGCAGTATCATCTTCTCTATTGAGTGTGTTTCCACCACAATTGTTAAGAAAAACACTTGATCAAGATTTTCAGCGTAGGGTGTATTCACAATTCCTAAAATCATAGAAGGAATCCAGATCCTTTGGATTAGGGATGCATATTAATTAACCACCCTAAGGACGGGAGGCAGGTTTATTAAATTTCGGCAGATATGATCTAATTTTAGAAATAAACCTTGGTTCGTTGCATTAGTTGTTTCAACTACTGAAGCTAATCCGACGATATTTTTTGGGGGCCCATCAATGAAGAATCTACAGTCGTGGGTAACCAAATGACTGTGAAGCGAGGGTAACCAAGTGACACTAAAAGAATATGTTTTTACCTATCCATGAATCAGTGATAACCTGTGATAGATATTTCTTTCATTTGCGTAAATGATCTCTTCATCATTAAATGGAATCACCTCCGTGAAAAAAAACCACGATAATCTGGTAGATTGACAGCTTCGCTTATCACAAGCAATAGTTGAATGACAACTCTTGCAAATTTAAAACCACCTACCAGAACGTGAAGATAAAGAAATCATGCTCGTAGAGATCTCTTTTTCACCTTCACTCTGCCCTCCTGACTTCGAGAAGGATTTTCTCCTTTATATCTCAGCCTCACCATTTGCAGTGGTAGGGGTTTTCATCAAGGAAGGAGAGGGATATTGTATCACTCGTGAATAAATTGAATGGGTTGGCACAAAGATATTTTGGAAAATTTAGCTCAAACAAAAACTAGCTTATCAACCACAAACGCTTTTAGAGATCGTGATAGTTCTAACTTTGCATTTCTGCTTCAGTTGCTTGGTTCAACACAACAACAACAATGAAAAAGAGATTATTCCTCATCTTCTTTTAAGGATATTCTATTACAGAGATCAACTTGTAAACTTTATTTGGAAAGCGCCTTACTATTCAAGGTGTGGGTTTGCAGGCTCGCTTTGCAAAGAAAAAAGAACAAATTATCTATGATGTTCGGCAGCATGTTTGAACTACAGTTGAAGAAGAAAAAAAGTGAAGCCCTTTATCAACATTTCACTTCCATTACACAGATAATTTCAGAGATAATTTATGTACCCATCGAATTTACGTTCGGATGCTGAGATAATTTCAGTTGGACTTCTTTCTATGGGCAGGAATTCCATTTCATAGCCTTCTCAGGAGGCATCCTGATACGTTCAACTTCCTGGCAGACTTCTTGAATCCCCACAAAGCAGGTTCGTTGAAACTAGGAATTCCTACTTGCTCGCAGTACTCTCTTTACCGGCTCATGATTTGCCAATGATAGATTGCAAACTTTATTGCATCACCTTTTCTTTCATGAGTTAAGCTTTAGGATGGCAAAAACAATCGTGATTCTATAACCTTAGGGCGAGTGGTGGAGATATCTCGTAGGAGGCTGGAATAAATGGCCCTTTCTCCATCAAACTCTCGTTTAAGGTGTGCGAGGGTTTCACCGCTTCTGTCCCTGTCCACGGGAAAAACTTGAATATATATATATATATATCATTTTCTGTAGGGATAAGTATGCTTAGTACTTATCAAAAATCATCTTCCCTGTGTTATCAGTGCCTTAACCACTATAAATCTAAAGGTCCTCCGGGGAGATCTTGGATCTGCTAATTCGTAAGTTCCGGGGCATGCCCCTTAAACGACGTATTATATATATGTGTGTGTATGGCCTTGTCAACCAACAAATGAGAGCTATTCACTATGTTTACAGCATTAAAACATAATAATTATGAAAATTAAAGAGTTAGATAACTATAATGCATATGCACTACTAGGCATGTTGAGAGTTAATGCTTGGTATAGATATGTTATAGTGCATAAGGATATCCTTGGGCATATATATAACGTGGTTGTAAACTAAGAGTATTCTACTTTTATACATGCAATAAAATTTTATATATGACAATCAATCTAAGAAAATATGATGACAACAAAATATTGATCACGTGGTTGGTAGAAATAAAAATAATAATAATAATAGAAGAAACTTAAAAAAATTTAAATTTTTAATAAAATATTTTAAAATAAAATAAATAAATAAAATATAAATAAATAATAAAGTAATACGACTTATCTTTGTAGAATATGTCTCATGATTGTTTTGAAGCAGTTCTAGAGGGTCAATTAAGAGTTTCTTTTTTTCTAATTTTAAAACAATTAAAAAAGATTTTTTTTTTTTAAACATTAATATAATAAAACTTTAATTATTTGATATCTATACATATTTATAAACTTATCAAAATTAAAAACACATAAAAATATATTGTTTGTTTTTTTTGTAAATAAATCAAATTTAAAAATATATGAAAACAATTTAGAAGTAATAGTAAAAGGGTTTGGAATCAAACTTAAAAAAAATTACTTGTTTTTATTACGATAACAACACGAAAATTAGGTAAACAAATAAAAATCATAAAAGGGGACATTTTGAATTCTTGAAGCATTTGAATCATGTTTCCATGCTAACATGCTTTTTGAAGTCACAGCTCTTGTCTAAAGGCATACAATCGTTGACAAGTAAAAACACATTTCACTTTATTTTGTATTTGATTTGATAAGCACGTGATTTCTACAATTTATCTTTTTCGATGCTCTCACAATTTTACTACGGCATTAGTGCTAACTTTTTACAGGTGCGAAGACGATCCAATTTCATGCATAAGTGATCTTCAGAATTCACTAAAAACAAACATGCTTCATGGGAGGAGCTATACTTTTCATCGCACATATCATGCTATATTCTGCCACAAAGCCATCTTTCAGAAAACCAATTACGTTATGACATGATCACTTACCCTCCTTCCAAACTTATTTGTCATCCATGTTAGAGTCTACTTTTTCACTTCCTTATACATCATGACTTCCCGCATGTCTACTTTTATGAGTCACACATATTTTCCTCATTTTCAGTTCATATTTTGACTTATGAATAAAACCATTCAGTTTCCTTTCCATGACTACATTGCTTTGTTTTCCTTGCCATAAAAATTCTTTCACTGTGAGATATTTTCCTACCACACATTATGTACATCTCGTGTTGACTGATGTGGGATTCCTTAAGGCCCGCCTTTCAACAAGTCTTTCCCCATCGACCTCAACACACTATCTGGGATAGAGACTAGAGTTCATTTTTAGTACCTTCAGGCTTGCATGCCTTAATGGCAAGTTCTCTTGCTAACAATCATGGGAATACATCAATGTCCCTTGATCGTTAGATCTTGCAAGTGGCTCGCCATCAACTCATCTATTCGCACTTCACAAGATGTACTTAGGTACCTCCGCATTCATTGACATCAATGGTGAGATTGCCTCGCATTGGTTAACGGCATTCATCAATGGTCGATAATCCAATGAATTCTTTCCATGCTCGACATCAACACATTTATTCGCATGGTAAGAATTGTACCGTCGAGTTTTGTAGCAGGTAAAAACTACATACTTTTCATGACACCATCAACAGTTTTACAACATACTTCCAAACATCTGAGAATACCACAGTTCCACTTTCATCTCTCATATTTTACTTCAACCAACCAAGAAGCAGTCCAGATCCTTTACTTCACATTCTATGATCCAACAACAGCCACATTCCTAATGCATAGTTCATCAAATTTTTGGGTGAGTGAAGGTATGTTCTTTCCTAATCTTTAATCATGCAATTCCTTGAATGATAGAAATAAATAAATTTGGAAAATTCCCTCATTACATTCCCTTTCTCCTTTTCATACACATAATACATCTTCAGTTCGGGGGGGGGGCTAGTCATTACCATTTTACATATTCATCATCTCATTTAACCATTAATCAACATGTCTTTCCCAAACTATGCTTTGTTACACGTTGAATAAAAAACATTGCTATATATATTGGCATGATTCATAATATGAAGAAAAGGATTTCTAGTGTACATTGATGGTTCATCGTTTCCAATGCATGTATACTTTTAAATCTTATGTATTGCATCAAAAATACAAGTAAATGAACGAACGTTGTTAACACAAGAACCAACATTTGTTATTTTTATGGTTTTCACACAATAATTGACCATAAGGAAAACCGTTTCTACTCATGCATTACATCAAATGATTTATTGCTACATACCATCATCATGTAAAGCCCCAACTACAAAGATGAAAGTTTTAAAGAGAATCAATGCATAGTTGCATGAAGACATGCAACAAGTTAAGTTAGGGGAATGTTTGGTCGCAAAAATACGACATTTTATTCATCTTTCATATATCATTTATCACCTTTATTCCTATTTTATCCTTCCATAAAACCATTAATTTCCACCACTTTGATCATACTTATTGGTTTATATTACCATTTTCCAAATTATTTGTTTTGAGTATTTTTAAGATAATTCTTGATTAAATATTAGATATTAATATATTTTTCATATATATCTCAAATATTTGTGTGATATTTTTAATGTAGGGATATTTAAAGCTTACAACCAAGGAGTATTCAAAAGCTTCCGGAATGTTTTCTCCATCTTTTCAAGATTTAAAGGAGATAATCCAAGCTAATTTCAAGGAGATGATTATGGAAATATGGAGAGAAGATCCCATCCAATATTTGTTGGAGAATTTGAAGGGATAAGTTGAGAGAAAAGTGGATATGTTGGAGAATTTGAAGGGATAAGTTGAGAGAAAAGTGGATTGTAATTATGAGTTGTTTATCTTGTTATTCCAAGAATTCATGTATAAATAAGAGGGTTCTCTCCTCATTTAAGTAGAGGCCTCTCTAGTGGTGTGGAAGTAGAAAAATAGTTTATGTCTTTTGAGAGTTAGTCATGGAGTGGATTTTGATTGTTATGTAATGGAGATGATGCTTTAATGCAAATCCTTTTACTCTCTCTCATGTTAATTTGGATTTCTTTCTTATGAATTGTTAATATAGATTTTTTGTGAGCTCACATCTATTTATCATTTGTCATTTGTTATATGTGTTTTGTTATAAATTATTTTTCCCTTGTTTAATTTCACGCTTTCTTTACCAAGTTTAATGAATGCAATTTCATGCTTTATGAGATTAGATTTATTTTCATACAATTTTTTGTTTTCATAAACTAGATTCAATTTGAGTTGCGTGTTTCATCACTAAGCATTATAATAGGTTAGGCTTCTAAGTTTACGATCTCTCCGAGTTGTCAATTAAATCGTTGGATATGTTATAAATTGTTTAATATTTTTCACCAATAGGGACATAGAAATTTTGATCTTCGCATGTCATATACGTATCCATAATCTTTGAGTGAAAATATATCCTTGCGCAAAATCTTTGTTGATAACCTTCCATAAGTTCCATCTATGTTTTCAAGGCCCGTGTCCAACCGGGAACAATCCACCTTCAACAATCTCGAACACTCTCCTTGTTGTTTAACGAGATAAAAATGCAAATACAAAGATATATTTGTTATCTCCTGAAAAATTATTAATTTGCAACAACAATATGGGTGGTATTTTTCTATTTGGCATGCATTGATCTATATCATCAACAGACAATATATCATAATGCATCACATCATATTTGTATATCACACACTTTTTAGATGAATATGATTGAAACAAAGCATCATGCAGTTGGTTCTTAAATGTTTCTACTTTGTAGAGAAAATCACCTTATTTATCAATCGCTAGTTCTTCAAGACTCCTTAAGCATTTATCTAGGGATGTCACAGTGAAATTTGATCTCATCTCTAAATATGAGAGGTTGAAATGGACAAATCCCCCAGTCTTGTGCCCATGAGTCAAAAGTCCAGTGAATGATATGGGAGGATTCATAACATTACTAAGAAAAAATTTCTTATTACCCACCCATGTAATGGAAGTCTTTGACTTATCCATTCTTTCATGAAAGGCTTTGGTTTTTTTTTAAGCTAATATATGAGGATAATACACTTGGCGACAACTTGCAATATATTTATTATGACATTCTTGATGTCCTTGCAACATTTCCACCTCAGTTGGATCAGTGGTACCATTTATCATATATTTCATTGTAATGCACTCATTACACCTTGCAAAGGAGTTTTCTTTATAAATTTTAACATCTCCAAAATGTTCTCTCATCACCTTGCTAAAGGAGGATCGTGATACTGAAGGAAAAACAATATTTTTTATTTATTCATTTTCTATTCTTCACAACATACGATGGGACATATTAGATGGAAATAATTTTGAGGCATCCCTTGTTCCATCTTCACTAATTAATCGTGTAAAATGTGGAGATTTTTCTGAATTCTTTTCTACAACTTTATTAATAGTAGCTACCAGTGAAATAATGTTGTACCTATATTTTTCCAAGCCACTATTACCATACATAGCTCTCACATCACCATTCAAGAGCATACTTTTATAATTGTAGAAAGTGATCATTTTCATCCCATGGAATTTATACCATGCATTTTGACAGATGTTTATTGTGTCTAATCTCATTGTAAATATGCTTCTTTTTTTCTTATCTCCTTCTATAGTGACAAGAGCATTTGATGCCATATAATTTATAACATATTGTCTTCTTGAATTTCCTTTCATAATGTGAAATTTATTCACAAATTCAACTATCGATTGAAGTGAAATTTTTGATATACAAAGATTTGAGCAACAAGGTTCAATGCCATTTTTTTAAAGGAATGCATCTTGATCAATTCCAATCTTATAAGGTATTGAGCTTGAATTCCTTTCACAAATTTTAGTTCTAGCTTACCTCTTTACAGAATTGTATGGCATTGTTCTATTACCTTTGACATCTGTATATTCACAACGGGGAGTGCCTCGAAGGACTATTTGTAAAGGACATTCCTCAACAATCTTACAAATGTTTACCATGTCTTCTTTTGTGTTCTTTTTTAGTATAACATCCAAAGGAACATCATTGAGGTCAAGAAAATAGTTTTCAAGCCATCTTACAAGAGATCCTTCAAATACACCACAATCCTCACAATAACAAAATACTTTATGAACTAAAATACCAAACTCACTAGCATTAGTGGTTTCAATTGTACAATGTCTTATTCAAAAAATCTTGATACTATTCCATGAGAAACATAATTTGGTTTTAAATAACATTGATTTATCAAATTAACTTCTCTAGCTTCACCTTTTCCACGGCTTAGCTTCACCTCACTCCAGTTCATGAGGTACCTTTTTCTATTAAAACACGATGTCCTCGGACACGAGGTAAGAAACTTTTGATATTTATTTCCTCTGCCCTTTTCTTGAGTTTCATGAGGTACGAGGGTGAGGTTTCACTTTTCTCTCCCGCAAAGTTGATATTGTGATTTTGGCTTATTTCAAAGTAGTTTCTAATTATTATTGTTGAAATTTTTTTCAATGGATAACAATTTTCCTATATTAGAATCTATAACTCTTTTAATTGGACATAAAACAAAACCTCCACTACATAACCCTGGTCAAAATTCCATACAAGAAAACATCACTTCATCCACCAGAATGCCCAAGGAGAAAGCACCCAAAAATGTACCCCCAACAAAATCAGTCTCATAGACATTTGTTACAAAACCTATTGAAATGCAATCCTTGCATTCTGAACATTTATGTAACAACTTAACTTTTCTCATAATAAAAGAAGATTTACCGTCACTTGTTATAATATGTCCTACACTCATCGAAGTGGAAGATGGTATATCATTCACCTAATTACCTTGAAGGGAAGATTAAATGTGGTTAATGATATCATATGCATTCCACTGAATATAACCATCGACTATCATTGGCAATGTATATACACTTTTTGATGGATACGGAAATTGAATATATGCATTTAAAACATTGGTAATGTTTATAATGATACATCCCTCATGAATGCCAATATTAAGCAATATTTTTATTTCTAGAACAGAGATTCCTTCAACAACTTTTAATCCATTTAAAAGGAGGTCCACACATTGTTGAGAACAAAGATCCATTTTAGAAGTGATTTCTGAAATACAAAATAACAATATCACATTGAAAATAATATTTATTTTAAACAAAGAATAATATTTTCCACTAGTATATATTATCAATTATATCTATGCTCTACATGTTAATAATATTATTGTAAGTTATCATTCTCTATAAAACAATAAATGAGAGAACTGAAAGAGAAATATTTCCTAAAAGAGATAGTAGTGATTGGATATAGAATGACTAATCCTTACTCAAAAGTAAACATGTTTTTCTCACTATATATGAAGAAAACATTCAGAGTTCGTGTAACAAAAATCTCTTATGGGTTTACTATGATATTTTTTTTATAAGGAATCAATTTTATATGGAGTGGACGGTCCTTCTTAATTAGATCCAATGTAATTATTTCTTTGAATGGATCCATGAGATAAGGAGGTGCCACTGAATGCTCAAAAGGTACTTTGTTGTTTTCATTGGAAGGCACTCAATGCGATGATGATTGGATGAGTGACTAATTATTTGAGGAAGAAGTGGGCGCTCCTTCCTAAAAGGGTCACTTGGACCATATAAGCTAGAAATAATTATTGAGATAATTTATTATTAGTAATATTTAAATGTTATATAGGGGTACGGATGGCTATAGACAAATTGATGAGCACTAGAGGTGGCAAATCCGGGTAGAAATTGGGGAGAGATATGAGAGGTGCAGAGGCTTGGAGGAGTGATATAACTGGCGCTACAAATATTATCATGGTGAGTAATGGAATATTGCTATTTAAATCTTTGAAAGGTGTCCAACCTCTTCCATTAGAGGAAATTTCAACTCAAAATGGGTCTTTTAACCATATTTCAAATTTCATGTCATCATGTGTTAGCGAATGAAATTGCTTTAAATTTGAAATACTGTATAGGTCTTAAACAATTTTTCAATATAAATTTGGGAATAGGTAGCATAAAAAAACAACTTTTTTTGTTCATATTTTCGACATATCTCCCTGTTTTTTTACTCAAATTTCAACTAGGAGAGCTCCCTGGATGCGAAATTAAATTCTGCATCCAATGAATACCCACCCGGTATACTTTTGACGGACCCCGCTACCCCAAAAACAAGAAATACCTAAAAAAATGTGATGATGACATTCAACATACTTTTGACAGACCCCGCTACCCCAAAAATAAGAAATACCTGAAAAAACGTGATGATGACATCATCATCACATTTTTTCAGGTATTTCAGGTTTTTGTGGTAGCTGGGTCCGTCAAAGTATGCCGACTGGGTACTTGTTGGATGCAGAATTTAATTTTGCATCCAATGATCTTTCTCAATCAAAATTTGAGTAAAATCAGAAGGATATATGTCGAAAATACGAACAAAAAAAGTTGTTTTTTCTTCCTCCAAAATTAATAAATATTATTTTATTATTTTAACTATTATTTTATTATTTTTCTTAGGAGGCCCATTTTGAGTTGAAATTTCCTTAATGATCATGGTTAATTTCTTCCTTACATGCAGGATGTGGTTATCCTTCTTAAAGGGAGAGCCATTCTATGTGTTTGGTCTAAAATGTAGATGGGGGGTGAGGCTGGAAGTGGTAGGATGGATATAAGGAATATGGTTCCATGGGAAAACCCCATCATATGTGCTCAAAAGAGGGAAGCATGGGAAATTCATTATATTAAGTTGGGGTTTCCCATGGAAATTTAGAACGAGCTCAAATCTGTGGAGGTGGTCTTATGGCATGAGATCGATGATGATCAAGTGCAAAAAGAGAGCAAGGCACTAGAATAATGGGTTATAGACCCTGGTAGTAATGCAACAAATCTTGGGATTTATGAACTCATTATGGCCCTATATTTGGGTAATGAATAACATGACGGGTCATGTTCTATGGGAGCATCAAGAGAAGGAAGAGGGTGATGTTGTTCCAATGTACAGAACTGGAAGGAGGATCATGCAGAATCCAGTGTTATGCATCAAAATATTGCTTCCATCATGAAGGAATTCAGGATCAATGTTCTTTGACCTACCTATGATCCTGTTGGTACGTTAACATTTGTCCTTCCTTGTTCTTACGCAAGTTTCTTGGTTATGCGGTGGGGTCTATAATTTCTAGTGTATTTTGTCCATGTTTTGTTTTCAATATAGTAGTAGTTGTGGTTATGTATGGGTTTGGGTTCTATATTTTTGGTTTAGTTGATATTTGAGGGACAATACTGCTAAGTGTTATGGTTCTACCATGAATGGTATGCATATTTGGAAAAGAGACGAGACGGGTAGTAATGTAATACCTGGTTAACGGATACAGTCTTAGTAGGGTCTGTGGATTTTGGTTATATGTGGGCTATTTTTTGGATTCAAGAAAATATCTCTATGGGATGGTTGAATGTACTCGAACATATGTACTCTTGTTTTCTGTTAATATAATATTTTTCTTACTTATAATTTTTTTTTAATATTATACATCAATTTTCTTTATGTATTTGAATTATAAATTCTATTACATGGTATCAAGAAAGGACAAGCATCCTTTGGCCATATAACACACATATGTATTAATGGAGTGGACATGCTTTAAACTATTGATGACTTGATTGAAATGATATATGATCTACTACATTCCTCAACTCCAAAATTGAACCACTTGAGGAAGGAGCGACTGCTCTTTTACTGAGAAAATTATTTCCTCAAAGGGTTCATACATTTATGGATGTTCATATAAAAGAGTTATATTACATGAGTGAATAATTCTTGATCATTAAAGGAACACATTATGCACAAACCCAAAGACTTGTCTATTTGAGGAAGGAGTGACCATTCCTTCCTAAAATAGCCTCTTAGAGAATAAAGCTTAGCAATATTTATAATGATAATATATAAGAATTATGTATATTGTATTAATTTGTTTGTCTATGAATTATAAATTATATTTGACTGTATAGGGAAAGTATGTGCACTATTTCTTTGTCTAGTCACAATATTCCTTGAAGATGTATATGCTCTTGAATCCTCCACCTAAATCATATACGATCTGTTGAATTCACAGAACTCCAAAATGGACCTACTCAGTGAAAATGCGGACTCTCTTTCTTCTTATCATCTACTTCTCCAACCAAAAAATGGAAACCCTTGAGAAATTATTCACAACTCTTTATGAGATAAGAATATTTTCTAAAAGGGTCCATACATATAAGGATCATGAATTCCTTTTCCTTCCAGTCCCCTTACTCCTCGTAGGAGTGGATGGTCTTTAAATGATTTCCATATTCACCTAGATCATATATGATCTTATAAATTACCGAAATTCCACAATTGACCTACTAGGGGATAATGTGGTAGATATTTCTCATCAACATCTACTTTCATCACCTCAAAATAAAACAACTTAATGAAGGAATGGTCGCTCCTTCTCTAAGAAAATTTATACTTTCCAAAAAATTGTATGAAGAAAATTTCCTATGAAATTTGTGGTTAAAGTGTCGATAAATACTTTCCACACCCCTAAAAATAACCCCTTAAATAAGTAGTGGTATCTCTTTCTCCTCAACGTCTACTTTAACCACTCCAAAATATAACAATTTGAGGAAGGAGCAAACGCTCTTTCTATGATACAATTTGTACCTTCTAGGAAATTTTATGAAGAAAATTTCCTATGAAATTTGTTGTTAAATTATTAATATCTATTTTCTTCACCACAAAAATCCCCTTAAAGAAGGAATGCCTGCTCTTTCTCCTCAACGTCTACATTCAACACCCCAAAATAGAACAACTTGAGGAAAGAGCAACCTATCTTTCTCTGAGAAAATTTCCACTTACCAACAAACTGTTTGAAGAAACGTTTCTATGAAAATGGTGGTTAAGGTTTCGATATATATATTCCCCACACCTAAAAAAGAACACCTGGAGGAAGGAGAAGACATTCTTTCTCCTCAAAACAGAAAAACTTGAGGAAAGAGAAGCCACTCTTTCTCTAAGAAAAATTCCACTTGTAAGCAAATTCTTTGAAGCAAAGTTCCTATGAATTTTCTTGTTAAAGTGTCGAAATATACTTTCACCACCCCTAAAAAATAACCCCTGGAGGAAGGAGCAGACACTCATTCTCCTCAGCATATACTTTCAAGACCCCAAAATAGAACAATTTGAGGAAAGAGTGACAGCTCCATAGATAATTTTAAGAACACCCCCGAAATTTATATGTATATTAAATGGGTGAATATCCATAATATATAGGAAAATTTTAACGCTATTTTATCAATAATATGATATGTATACATAATTTTTTGGCTAATATTTCATTCTATTATAGAATCTTGTAAAATCTTGGCGAATCTTTCACTAAACTATAAGATCTTGTAAAATCTTGGCGAATCTTTCACTAAACTATAAGATATTGTAAAATCTTGGCGAATATTTAACTGAATTATAAAATATTGTAAAAAATTGGCAAATATTTAATCAAATTATAAAATCTTGTAATGTCTTAGTGAATATTTTGCTAGGAAGACTCATTTTTTATTCTGCAGATTACTATGGGAGTGCAATAGAAGAGTATATATCAGAGCTTGAATCTCTCATTTCCTAGACCCTTAAATGAACAAATGCATGAATGAGGAGAGGAGGGATTTATTAATACATTTTACAAGAAGTATTGGGTTGCTCATAATTAGAGTTGTTGGTGAAACACAAATACACTAACTAGATTCAGGGAAAGTGGGGAATCCAAATTTTATCTCATCCCTTAATTGTCCAACAAGCATGTGGGAACCCAAATCTTGACATACCGACAAACTAATAGAATTAAACACTTTACACTGTGGAGTGATTATGGCACCCACTAACCATAATTACAATGTGGAGTATTATCAAGATCCACAACCTTAATATAGTGTATGAATTCCCACTTAGTTTATTTTCCAAATCTCTCATTTTTAAGCTACCCTTTAAGAAAAAATAACTTGATTATCTATTTATAGATACGAATACCACTTTTTCCTTTCTTTGTTGAAAATAAAAATATGAACTAGAAACGACCTATCTCTAAGACACGTCATCAACTGGAAACGGCCTATCTCTAAGACACGTCATCAACTGGACTATCGAATAACCCACTGAATCCATGAGGGGGTATACAATTTACTAAATTTTAACACTGCAGATGGATTCAAAGACCTCCTAGAAGGGGTCTCTGAAGCCATACGTAGTGTTAAAATTTAGTAAATTATACAAATTCATTGTCAAAATTGCAATTTTCCATTGTCAGATTGAATGAACTAACAATGACCAAATAAATGATCAATTCATGTTCTTAATAATTTTGTTATGTGGTCATTTTTAGTTTAGTTACTTGTTATCTATTCATATATTTTATCATGTGACCCAATTGGTCATTCCTATGGCCATTTTTAGTTGGATCTCTCAAGTTTGGTCATTTGTTCCTTCAAAAAACCATTGTGACCATTTTTTTTGGTCTCCTAGTCATTTATCTCTCATTTTCTACTAGTGTATATGGGGTAAAGTGTCACACTATAGGGGTATCTATGCTAAACATTTAGGGCTTAACATGCCCCTTGCCTTCAGACAAGTGTTGTCTTCAATGCTTGGGTAGTTATGGATGCACCTGTATGAAGGCATAGTCTTCCCATGTCAAATCCATAGCTGGTAAGTTCTTCCACTAGATGAGGTACTCAATAATAGCTTGATTTCATAGTTGTTTGGTCATTGTTTCAATGAATTGTTCAAGTTCCCATATGATATTTCCTTCTTCAAAACTCCTTTGACTGTGATGTTGATCTACCTATTGTTTCATCCATTTTTGAACATATTCAATATTTGGATACCTCTTGTTGGTGCTCTATGTGATCTACCACTACTTGAACTATAGATTTTCCTTCTTTAAACCTTGATTGGAAGATTGTTTTATAGCTAACTTGGACTGATATAAATTTAAAAATTTATCTCCTCTTGGTCTTTAACTTTGGCTTGTGGTGTCCTAATGTGTCATATTTTGGATGTCGTGGGTATGGCCTAATTTGGATGCTCCAGTAAAACTATATTGCAATTCTTCCAATGCTTCTTATTTTTGTCCTATCCAGAAGAGAAAACTTATAGGGTATACCAAGTGTCCAATATTTCAAATATGACTATGAAAAATATACCAAAAATTCTATGACCATTCTTGTTTTTTATGCAATAGGTAGATCACTCAATTTGGATATCGGATGCTCCGGATATAACAATTTTCCCTAGAACACCTTTTTCAAACCCTGATTGGAATATTGTTTTAGGACCAACTTGAAACTGAGGTAAAATTGGAATTTTGGCTCCTCTAAGTATAAACATTTGGCATATTGTATCCTTGTGTGTCCACTTTCCAACTCCATAGGTATGACCTAATTTGGATGTGCCAATAAAAATTTATTGCAAATCTCCCACAACTTCTTATTTTTGGCCTATCAAGAAGGGAAAACTTGTACGGTATGCCACATGTTCAATATTTTTTTATGCATCTAAAAATCCTACCAGAAATACGTACTATAGAGAAAAGCATTGTTTATATCGCATTATGATGTTCATCATCCTCATTATAAGCACAATGAACAAACTAAAGTCAAAAGTTCCCTACAATTTCAGGTATATACCAACACAACCAAAGATGCAACACATGAATAATGTGACAATCGACGTTCATCAAGGTTATGTCACATTGTGATGTTTATCAAGTGTTATTTTTCATTGCGACGTTTGTCAAGGGTTATGTCACGTTGCGAAATTGGTCAAGGGTTATGCGGCTTTGCGACAATCCCCAAGAGGTGACACATTAATAATGTGACATTCGATGTTCAAAAAATTTCATGTTGCATTGTGAACTATAGTCACATGCCTCCCTAAAGTCAAAGATGCCTACCTAAATTCAACCATGGTTGATTAGAGTCAAACTTAAGTCAAACATGGATGACCAAAGTCAGCCATGGTTCACTACAGTGTCTAGTATATGTCGACACAAACAAAGATGTGACACTTGATTAATGAGACATTTGGTGTTCATCAAGGGTTATGTCGGATTGCAATGTTTATCATTGGTTGCATTGCATTGTGATGTTCATAAAGGATTATGCCACATTGTGACATTGTTGAAGGGTTATGCAGCACTGCGACAATGCCCAAGATGTGACACATTAATAATGTGTCATTCGATGTTCATAAAATTTCATGTTGCATTGTGAACTATGGCCATGTCATTCTAAAGTCAAACATTCCTCGCTAAAGACAACCATGGTTGACTATGGTAAGACTCAAGTCAAACATGGATGACCAAAGTCAGCCATGGTTTGCCATATTGTCTAGTATATTCCAAGACAACCATAGATGCGACACATGAATGATGAGGTATTTAGCGTTCATCAATGGTTATGTCACATTGTGATGTTTATCAAGGGTTATGTTGCATTGCGGTGTTCTTCAAAAGTAATGTCACACTGGAAAATTGGTTAAGGGTTATGCGACATTGCGGCATACCCAAGATATGACACATTACTAATGTGGCATTTGATGTTAAGAAAATTTCATGTTAAATGAACTCACAAAAATTAATAAGAGGAATTTAAAAACTTAAAATAATATAATAACTAAAATTAATTCATTAAACTTTATTAAGAATAAAAATAAGATATACAACTCCTAACTATTGCACTTATTATGATTAATTTAATTAAAAAAATGAATATTTATGATAATTAAATCATGTAAAAGGATAAATATTTTTAATTAATATAATATAGAAGACAATAAGGGAATGGAGAAATTTAAAATAATATAATAAGTATAATTAATTAATAAAAACCTTTTGAAAAGTCAAAATAAGGTGTAAAACAAGGAAGCCTTGAAAAGTGTAAAAGTGATTGACCAATGAGACTGAACAATAAAAAGTAATAAAGGGGAGAAATAGTTATGTTGTATTGTATTATTTAAATTAGGTAAAATTAGAATTAACAAATATTTAATTAAATAAGTAAAAATGGATAGTTTAAAGGAAGGAATTGATGAGGTAAGGAATTAATTTAAAAGAAACTTGTTTTTGGGAGGTAGCCGAAAATAATTAATTAAAAAAAAGGAGCCAGAATGAGAAGTAACAAAAGATTTGTGAAAGAAAGATATGAAAAATAGCAAAGCTTAGTGTATGGCTGAGCTTAATAATATGAGAAATTAATAAATTGGTTAAATAACAAATTTAATGATATGGATGATTGAGATGATGGATTAATCGTTTCTATGATTGGCTTAGTTTATAGTCATATGCTTTATTAAAGTTATCAAGATGCTTTTGATTTCTAGAGCTTCTATAATAAGTTTAAATGGTTATTGAACCATGAAAACAAGAATTTTAATTTGATCAAAATAAATATGGTATTTGGTATTGAAGGAATATACACATTTGTTAAAACATTTATGATTGGTGTCTCATTTTAAAACATAACATACATTACTCACATATATAATTTTAAAACATAACATACATTACTCACATATATAAAGACACATAAATATTGCATCTAGTAGTTCTAGGCTCAATAGATACAATTTTAAGTATAGTATTTAATTATTACAAGAGAGTTACACACCTTCATTTTTTTTACAAAACATATTAATCATAATGTCAACTAAGCCTTCACAATAATTCCTCTACAATTTATGAAAACAAACATTTTATCTATATTAACTACCAAAAAATTTCTTAAAACCCTTCTCTAATATTTTTTTTACTACTCTGATTTTTTTTTCTTCTTCCTTGATACTTTTTTTCTTATAATATTCTTCCTTAATACTTTTTTTCTTTTTTTCTTTTTTTAACCGTTCTCATTTTTTCCTCTTCTCTAAACCGTTCTCATTTTTTCCTTTTTTAACCGTTCTCAGTTTTTCCTTGATACTTTTTTCTTACATTTATTTTCTTTTTCATTTTATACCTCTCAAATCAATCTTCGTACACAATTCCCCTCTTCGTACACAATCATTGTAATCTTTGTGGGATTTTTTTTGCTTCCATAGCTTGCTTAATAAAGACATATGAATATTGAATCTTATACGGTCAAAGGTCTTAGGCGTTTCAGGCCCCAATCATTCAATAGATTTTATTTGTTACCGGCAATTTTGACTGGTGTCCGTCATTTGAAATTCCAACCCTGATTTAATCTTATACAGTCAAAGGTCTTAGGCGTTTCAGGCCCCAATCAATCATATCCGTGGGTAACCCTATTAAATTGTCGTAATCCTTCACGTGGAAGGGGCCCTCAACTTTTATGGACAAACAAATAGGACACAGATAACCCTATTAAATTGTCATAATCCTTCACGTGGAAGGGCCCTTAACTTTTATGGACCAACAAATAGGATTTGATTGAACTTTTATGCACCGACAGATGAGGCCAAGAGTGAAACCATTGCAATCATTAGATTTTTAATAATTTAGTTATTATTAATCCATAGTGAAAGAGTAAAATTATCATTTAATTTGTGACATAGTGAAAATCGGTAGCATTATGTTTGAAGCTACCTATCCCTCCTCATCTTATTTAAGAATTTAATCTTGCATGGAATCTGATTGGAGTGGAGAAAATTGTGTGGTCAATTCAATGGCTATGGTAGAGCTCCTAAATCATGTAGGTATTTATGACAATGATGGTTATTCATATTATTTGAAAAGTGAATACTACTTTAAAGTGTATATTATGAGTGAGTTTAATGCTTAAGCGCATGTGTTTCTTCTTAAGAAGTCATAGGTTCATATCCAAAGAGAGATAATGTATGTACACCTCCCTAAACTTTAATGAGTCGCATATAGCAAATAATAGATGATGACTATTATTATTATTATTAAAAGTACTTTCTATTTGAGCTTAATAATTTTATTATCACTTATTATAATATATATTATTGATAGATAATTGTTTTTTTTTTCAATTTTAAATATATATCAATATTTTTATTATCACTTATTATAACATATACTATATATTTCAAAAGATTTCGGAGTATATGAGCTTAAACTAAATATTATCCTTTTTAAAGTTTCGTAAACCAAAGTTAATCTTAGTGGAAGTTAATTATCATCATCAACATCATAAATTAGAAGTTGATATATATATATATATATATATATATAATTTAACTTTTTCAAATTTTAAATATGTATATCAATACTTTTACTTTTATTATAATTTTAAAAAAATCATATATTTATGTTTATGTTTATGAAATATTTAAGGCCATAGGGGTAAATATCTTAGAATTTTGTGGTGGACTATCATCTATATTTTTTTACTTAATGAACAATAATGAGACAAGTGCATTGTTGAGATTGATTCTATGGAAGTTATTCAAAATTCATAATTAATAATTTCAAAAAAAGTAAAAATAGCTTAGTTAACATCTCATAAGTTCACTTAGTGATAGTTGGAAAAATTAAACTTCAACTTCAACTATTCAATTATTAAATACAACTATGAGCTTAATGATACAACTATTAGCTTAATGTCAACTCTTCAACTTCAACTATTCAATTATTAGATACAACTATGAGCTTAACTACATTGATGATACAACTATTAGCGTCAACTCCAATCATGAAAATTAAACTTCAACTTCAACTATTCCATCATTAGATACAACTATTCGATTAATAGATACAAATACGAGCTTAACTCCATTCATGATACAACTATTAGCTTAACTCCATTCATGATACAACTATTAGCTTAACTTCAACTCCAATCATGGCTTTTACTTGAATTGCAGTTGTTGATATATTAACTCAACTTCAACTATTCCATTACTAGATACAACTATGAGCTTAACTCCATTGATGATACAACTATTAGCTTAACTTCAACTCCAATCATGACTTTTACTTTAACTGCAATTGTTGATATATTAACTTTTAAATTAACTATTAGATACAATGATTAGTTTTTAAATCCAATGATTGTATAACTATTAGCTTAACTTTAACTCTAATCATAGTTATATTGGATAACTATTACCTTAACTATTAGATACAAATATTAGCTTAACTTTAATGATTCTACAACTATTACCTTAACTTCAATTCTAATTGCTTAAGGCTTAGTCGAAGTACATTTGGGATCTAGGAGTCTTGTTAATATGCACTCATGTAATACTTGAACTCCTAATAAAATCGTTCGAACTCCTTGGGGGATTCACTAGAGAGTCAATATCATATCACGTCCATTCATATTCGGGGTTTGAATACTCCTAAAAACCTCAAAAATATACAGTCTCGTATTAAGAGATCAAGGGGGGGTTTAATTTGACATAGTAATTTATAAATATTGGGGGTTATTCTATTTGGGTTATGGGATGGATTCATACCTCTGAATCATGGGCTTAATTCATACCTCCAAATCACATGTTGGATTCATATTAGTCCTAGTTTTTGCTAAGGAATAACCTATAAAACACGGTACCAATTCATACCTCCAAATCATGGGATGGATTCATATCAATCCTAACCTCTACTAAGGAATAACCTCCAAATCATGGGTTGGATTTATACCTCCAAATCATTAAACTTATAAAGTATTCTTTTTTTTAGAATAATTTTTTAGGTTGGGGTTTAGGTGGGCATTAAGATTCAATCAAAACTTGCTCCACGACAACCAAGAAAAGTGAGACCAATATTTCTTGGCTCACTAGAACCAAGAATAGTTAGATTGCAATATTTATTAACTAATTATTTAATTCAACATTTTACTATTCTTGTTTAACATTTTCACATTGCTAGCTAGGATTAGTTGTTAGATTGAGTTCTATTTGGTACATTCATAATTGTAATTTCAATTCTTATATGCAAGGCATCATGTCTTAGTATTGTATTGGAATTGACATGAACATAGGTGAAAAATATAAATCCTTATTTACATATCTTACGTGTTATCGTTACCATGAAAATGTATCATATAAGTTTCACAATTTTTGTATCTTTATAACTATTGCACGCTTGAAACTTAACACTGGATATTTTTCCCTTTCCTGTGAAGGTAGAAAAAAATAGATATAACCCAAGAAAAGGCAACTAAATGTTTTTAATTCCATTGATTGCAAGAATAAATATAGAGGAAGTGGAGGCAATTCATTGCATCTTATGAATGACCTAATCCAAGTTATGGACATGATCATATGGTGTTATTGGAAACTGAGAGAAAATTTTCTATGTTCATTTGAGTTGAAACAACAATTATTTTTGTTTTGATATGAAGGTAGGGAAGTCCATCCACGAAAGGGTTTCAATTTTACATATTTATTGAGTTTACTTTATTAATCTTATAGAAAACATGGGCTCTCTATGGATATACTTGTGTTTACATTATATAAATTGGTAGGTTGTGGTGTGAAACATCTACAATTATCATATTTCCTAAGGATTGTACTACTATTAGACTATTGGTCATTTACATTGTTTCTTACATTGATTTCTTTTTTGGGTTGTATTTTACTCCCCATTACTATTTTGTTGGGTCTTCCACTATCCAACGCAACAAATTGATCATGCACCTCTGCAATCCCAATGTAATCATTATTAGCATTATACTATTATTTTATTTAGCATCATGTTTTCTTATACTAAAATGTGTTAGGTATCTTGTTTGTTACAACTTAACAACATGATGTAAAGTTGGTATTAAAAATGGGTTGATAAAAATGTATACCTACAATATATGGTGTGTTAGAATTATTAATCCTCCCTTGTCCAATTTGGTCATATGTCTAAATCAGGAGTCATGTCTAAATTGGGAGTCCATCCAGTCTATTTTTAGTCACTAGCACCATTGGGTCCACTTGGCATAATTTAGGCACATGTTCCAGTTACTAAAGTGTGGGGAACACTAATTAAGGCCTATTGCCACTGATTGCACTTGCATGCATCAATTTAGGAGCCTCCTAGATCAATCCCTACAATTTAGGAGCCAATAGGAGTGTCAATACCAACCTTCATCAGTTGAGTTCAGTTAGTGACTAGTCAAGCTGAGTTAGGATTCAATTACATTCAGTTCTAGTCCTCTACATTCAATTAGTGCTAGGTTTGCATTGATGCATGCACGAGAGGTGCATTCCTCACCTACCACAGTCAGTTAGCCTTAGTTAACACTGAATTAGACACTTGAGTTGTGTTTTAGAACTCCGATGAACTCTGATAATGGTTTAGACAAGGTCAGTTAACTATTGAGTCCTCCAATAATGATTTAGACAAGGTCTTGTTACCTACAATCAAGTATCTAGTCTAATCAATTCGAATTTCCTCATGTGGATTCAAATTGCATGTGGCTATTTAGCCATTGTATTACATTGTAATTGATTATCTAATTACTTTTTTATTAATGAAAGCATTCACAATTGCAAGCCATTTTTGCACTGTTCCATTCTTCAATAACTGAGTAAATTGTGTGATCTATCTTGTGAGTTGTGTGTTTGTCCACAGATCTATGTGCTCAATTTAATATGGTATCAAAGCCTCGGCGGACAAGGCACTTCTCCTCTTCAGATCTCTAGCTAGATCATTTTTTTTAGCAATTTGCTCCATTCCTACTCTGCACCAGAAGCAGAAGGTTTACCACTTAATACCCCAAGTTAAGGAATCGTTGATCAAGATTGCTTGATCAATTATGTTGGGTGTGATGAAAACCTGAAATGTCCAGGTAGTCGACCTTATTTTGTCTTTTTTATTGTGTGATTTACATGTTATCAGTTCTTCTCTCTGCATTCACTACAAGCAGTTGTTTCTCCTCACTGCATTCACTACAAGCAGTTGTTTCTCCTCACTGCATTCACTACAGCAGCTCAGTGCTTTTCTCTGCACTCAAAATGGCTCCTCCAATAGAGCAGCTCACTTCCTTCAACTACCACCAGTGGAAGGAGGACATGGAGAACCATCTTCGCACTAATAAGCTCTTCAGACTCACAATGGAGCTAGAGGCAAAGCCAATTCTTAATTATGACAAAGAAAAGTACTGGAATAGGCTTGATCAAGCCTATGGATGCTTGTCTGTCTCAATCTCTCAAGATCTTCTCTTCCACATCAAGGGATTGAAGACTCCCAAGGAAATTTGGGACAAGATTTCCTCCTGATTTGATAAGCAGGGTGAGATGAGGGTCCATCAGCTAGAGAATGAACTCATCTCTCTTCAACCATCCAACTTTGGAACAATAAATGAATTCTTCACAAAATTCAAGAACCTGAGATTCCAGTTGAAGCTATGCAAGGTTGACAAGGAGGATGATCAACTCATCCTTGCGATTTCTCTCAAAAATCAATGCAGACTACTTAGTCTTTGTATCAACTTTTCAAACAGTGAATCTCACCACTCCAAATTGGAAGATGCCCACTCTTGATGCTTTCATTGAATCCCTCTCTCATGTGCATGACAAGTTGATCCAAATGGGGATCATTCGATCTTCCAGAGTTCAAGCGCTGGTTGCAGGAGGACCTAAGGTAGCGAAGAATAAAGGGAAGAAAAGATATGAGTCTCCTGTGAAGAAAGAGCAATAAAATGAGCCTTCAGGTTTGAAGAGAAGCAACAAGAATGGAAAAGGGAAGACCCTTTGTTCAGGGATAATTTTAGGGGCAAAATTTAGCCCATGGGCTATTTTTCCACCTTTTTCTCCAAAAAAAGATTCGCCATTTTGCATTTTTTGAAGCCCTATTTTGCCCAATTTTGATGGGGTAAAATTTTTTCACCCTAAAAATCACCAAATTATTATATAAACGATATAAAATCCTTGGAAATTAAAATATTTTTTGAAAAATATCGCCAAACATTTTATAGTTGGTGTTTTAAGAATTGGTAAGATTTGCCAACATTTATACACTTTTAAATAAGTATGGTTCCTTAAAATCATCCATGCCTTTGTTCCTATTGTGGAAGGGGATTTCATCGAAATAACTCCTGCATGAGAAGACAAATTGATGAAATGACTCTTCTTCTGAAGAAACATAACATTACTGCACCTGCTAACGCAAGGAAGGCTGACGAGAGAGAAGAAACATAAGACACAGAAGATTGCTTGGAAAGAGGTCATGCACTGAAGGCCAGTTTCTCAACAGCACATATCGTCCTCATTGATTCTGGAGCTTCCAATCATATGGTTGCATCCACAGAATCATTCTCTTCTTTTCAGTCTTTTGATGGTCCTAGTATTCAGCTGGGAAATAATAGTAAAGTTCAAACTAAAGGGAAGGACTCTATCAAGCTTGAACATGGAAGGTTCAAATATGTGCTCTATGTTCCCTCCCTAGCTTCAAACCTGTTATCGGTATACCAGATGACTCATACTGGCTCTCCAAAGCGAGTGATATTTGATCCTGACTCAGTGGAGATCACAGATATCTCTACCGAGAACATCATAGTGAAGGGTGTTGCAAATCATGCCTCCAAGGCATATGAGTTCTCACACTTCATGTCATTTTTAGAACCAGTGCACTCTCAAAGGGAAGGTGAAAACATTCCATATCCTTCTCTTGCAGTTTCCACTAGTATTGCAGAACCAATTGTATCAGTTCATGAGATTAAGATTCATTCAGATTTAGATTTAGATTCAGTCCCTACTTCTAAGCAGGAAGCTAGGAAGATGACTGGAAATCCATCTAACATTCAGAAGATAGAGAATCTTGCGCTATGTCATGCAATCTTACCTCCTTTAGAGAGATGCAACAAATTTCCTATAAGATATCACATGGCAAGGTCTGATCAGTCACACTGCCTTCATAAGAATAGAGTGGATCATACACCTCTTCAGCCAGAAAGAGGCAAAGGTTACATTCCTCCTTCCTTCCATCAACATTTTAGGACAAGAAGGAGAAGTCTACATGGCAGGCCCTAGAATACTTGTGCATAGAAAACCATTCATGTTGCTTCGCTACATCACAGAGATGAAGGTTGCAGCAATATATTTCCAAGTTTTTCAAACTTGAATCCAGATTCTATCTGCTTAGATAGAGGGGGGGATTTTTTACCATGTGGTTTTTTCCCCAGCTCCTTGTATTGAGCAGTTACTTTACTTTACTTGATGTAATGGGTGACCTATGGTCTTAGTTACCAGGGCCCACATATTTTCCAAGTTAGCATTTAGGTGGGGTGTTAGGATTATTAATCCTCCCTTGTCCAATTTGGTCATATGTCTAAATCAAGAGTCCATCTAGTCTATTTTTAGTCACTAGCACCATTGGGTCAACTTGGCCTAATTGAGGAACATGTTCCAGTTACTAAAGTGTGGGGAACACTAATTGAGGCCTATTGTCACTGATTGCACTTGCATGCATAAGTTTAGGAGCCTCCTAGATCAATCCCTACAATTTAGGAGCCATTGGGAGTGATGATACCAACCTTCATTAGTTGAGTTTAGTTAGTGACTAGTCAAGCTAAGTTAGGAGTCAGTTACATTCAGTTCTAGTCCTCTACATTTAGTTAGTGCTAGGTTTGCATGGCTACATGCAGGAGAGGCGCATTCCTCACCTACCACAGTCAGTTAGCCTTAGTTAACACTGAAATAGACACTTGAGTTGTGTTTTAGAACTCCGATAATGGTTTAGACAAGGTCAGTTAACTATTGAGTCCTCCGATAATGATTTAGACAAGGTCTTTTTACCTATAGTCAAGTAGAGTCTAATCAATTCGAATTTCCTCATGTGGATTCGAATTTCATGTGGCTATTTATTTAGCCATTGTATTACATGGTAATTGATTATCTAATTACTTTTTGATTAATGAAAGCATTCATAGTTGCAAGCCATTTTTGCACTGTTTCATTCTTCAATAACTGAGTAAATTGTGTGATCTATCTTGTGAGTTATGTGTTTGTCCACAAATCTATGTGCTCAATTTAATATGGTGGAACTAGGGGTTTTCTTAATTGGAAAGGTATATTGGGAGGGGGCTTCAATAATACAATTTTAGGAGGCATTTTCCAATAATTAGTGAAATTAAGGATATTATTTAATATCCTATCAACGATCGTGCTATACAACAAGTTCATTGAGTGACCCCCACCCCATGTGGAACTCCTAATAAATTCCTCCATTTGGAAGTTGGGCATTTAGGTAATTACGCCGATATACGTATATATCTTAGAATTTTGGGGTGGACTACCATCTATGTTTTTTCATCTAGAGATGATAATGAGATTAATGCACTATCCATATTGATTCTATGAGCGTTGTCCAAAATTCATAATTAATAATTTCAAAAAAATAAAAATAGTTTAGTTAACATTTGATAAGTACATTTCCTCATAGTTGGAAAAATTAAACTTCAACTTCAACTATTCAATTATTAGATACAACTATGAGCTTAAATCCATGATGATACAAATATTATCTTAATGTCAACTCCAATCATGACTTTTACTTGAAGTGTAATTGTTGATATATTAACTTTTAAATTAATATTAGATACAACTATTAGTTTGAAAAATTAAAATTCAACTTCAACTATTTGTAATTAGATACAACGATTCCATTAATAGATACAACTATGAGCTTAACTCCATTCATGCATGATATAACTATTAGCTTAACTTCAACTCCAATCATGACTTTTACTTGAAATGTAATTGTTGATATATTAACTTTTAAATTAACTATTAAATACTATTATTAGCTTAACTCCAATGATTCTACAACTATTACCTTAAATTCAACTCTAATCATGATTATATTGGATAACTATTACTTAGAGACAAATTTGAGCTTAACTCCAATGATTCTACAATTATTAGCTTAACTTCAATTTTAATAACTTAAGGCTTATTCTAAGCGAATTTGGCATCTAGGAGTCTACCTAATGTGCACTAGTGCAACAATCAAACTCCTAATAAAATCGTTAATAAAATATTTGGAACTCCTAATAAACTGAACTCCATCTGGGAGTTGGGCATCTAGTTGGGCATCTAGTTAATTACACTGATATGCATTTATAACTTAGAATTTTGGGGTGGACTATCATCTATGATTTTTCATCTATGGACAAGAATGAGACAAGTATACTCTCCAGATTGATTTTATGGGCGTCCTTCAAAACTCACAATTAACAATTTCAAAAAAAAAAATTAACATAGTTAACATGTGATAAGTGCACTTCTTGATAGTTGGAAAATTAAGCTTCAACTTCAACTTGGTAATTAAAACTGTGAATATGTACAACTATTAGATTATTAGAATTATTAGATCAACTCCAATGGTATATTAACTTTTAAATTGATTATTACATACAACTATTAGCTTAACTTCAATGATTTTATAACTATTAGCTTAACTTCAACTCTGATCATAATTATAATAGCTATGAGATAACTATTAATAATTCAAATATATACCTCTCTCCATATTCCAAATATATTAATCTTATTAATATAGTTAATGCTACTTACTTAAATATAATCACATTAAATATTTTTAATATACCAAACCTTATGTAGATTATTACTAAAACCCCGCATAATCTTAATAAAACCCTGGTATTGTGTTAGAACATTCAACTACTATTAAAGCATTATGGTAATTACGCCGTAAGGCGTTACCAAATGGGAGTAGACTCCCCATAATAAATTCATTTTTACGCCCCAGCCGTCGGATGAAAATGTCTGACGATTGGAGCAATCTTGATCGTTGATCAACGATAAGGTTAGGTGCACAGGTGATAAGGTTAGACTTGCCGCTTCTTCTTCCGAATTGGGTCGATGCTGTCTCTGCTACGGTTGCAGCTTCTTCATTTTCAGAGGCCGCGGTCGTCGCTGGAGTTGCCGCTTTTTCTTCCGAATTGGGTCGATGCTGTCTGGGGCAATTTCATAGCTGTTGAACTCCATTTTCGGAGGTCGGGGGAAGGTATTCCATCTCAAATACATCGCGCGGTCTGGTACTCGTCTCTTCTCTTCTTTAATATGTATTTTCTTATATTCTTTGCACCCAAAAAAAACCCGTTTCAGAGCCTCCAATTTCGCGCTTTTTTCAGGCCTGGAACCTTCCTCCACCTCGCAAATGCCGTCAAATATATGAATTGATGCACTGAACAAGTCAGCAAGCCAAATAGAGCGGCAAACCCGGAGCTTCAATGTAAGATTTCAATGCCAAACTTATGCGTTAAATCAAATAATTCGTGGGCACTGTAAACTGATTTCGGGTGAATGGGGTTCTACAGATGGATTTGAGCAAGAAATTGGATAAATTTAAGCAACAGTAGGCGAATTGCCAGAATACTTTGACAAAGGTCGCGGCATCGAGATCGACCCCGAAAAACACTACCACCAGCAACAACAGCAGTGCAAAGAAGCCTCAGGCTCCTGCACCATCTTCGGCTCAGCAGCCGCAGCCGCAGCTGAAATTCTCAAATGACACAGAAAGGCTTCAGCATATCAACAGTATTAGAAAATCAACCGTTGGTGCCCAGATAAAACGCGTTATAGACCTTCTTTTCGAGGTAGCTAGGGTTTCACTCCGTTTTTTTTGAAATAATGTTAAAAGGGAGGTGTATATGCTTGCAAAATGTGCTAGATTTTTATTTCATTTTCTCGTTTTTCTACAAATCATGGGTTTTTTCACAATTCAGCATCTGAATGGACTATTTTTGAAAGAAATTAATGTCAGCGTATTTGTTAAGCCCGAATCTCTTTTTACCATGAGTTTTTTCTTCCGTAAATGGCCCCTTCGCATGTTAGATACCATTAATTTCGTCAAGATCACCTAAGATTTTGATAATATCACAACACAGAAAGAACAAAAGAGAGGAAGAGAGCAACACAATAAGACACTAGAGACACTGGAACTCTACATGCTCAACACTCACATTTCATGCCTTTAAATAGGCTTAGGGTTGCACTGTGTCAAACATTTTATTATAACAAAAGAGGTAAATTTATATTAAAAAGCTGCTGAAGACAGCTAAATAGTTACAAAATTTTTCCAAAGTATAGCTCAGTTCAAAAAATCACAGAACTGTTCTACTTCTCAGCAATCTATCGTCTACTTGCAGCTTCGTGGCTGCTACAGGAATAACAAAAAGGATTTTGCTACTGTAAATCATGTATAGAGAGACAAAAACATAACATTTACCAAAATTTGAAAATAGAACACCTTTAAAGCCTGCTCTAAGGTGAGCCACCTTTCAGACATGCCTCGTACTGTATATATATATATATGTGTGTGTGTGTGTGTGTGTATAAACTAAATACCTGAAATGATATGCGGTTGTCTAAGGGATTCAGCTCTTTCTCTGGAGAAATATCCTATGGGTTTTTGCTCTCCACCAAGTAAATACCCACACCATAGTTGAACAGCCTGCATCCAAATTAATGCGCTCTAAGACATTCAATATATATCAATTGAGTATACAGTCTTTCTCAAAATTAATGTATAGTCTGCATCCTATTTGACAAAGTTAATGGGCTCCAAGACATATACTAATAAAGCATATATCCTTATCACGTCTCCGTGTATGTGGAGAAAGAGATATGAAGGAAAACAATGAATAGATATGAACGTAAATTAATTACCAGGCTCCACCGAAGTTGAAGGCTCCGGGCCTCTTCATGGGCACAAACCCCATGATTTTCTCATAAAAATCCATGGAATCTTCCACCGACTTGCAGAGGCGAGATACATGATTCAAAGACATCAATGGCAGAGGCTCTTCTTCCTCCTCCTCCTCTTCTCCTCTGTTGTTACTTTCATGATGAATTTCTGTGTTACTTTCATGATGAATTTCTGTGTGTTTCTCCATACTGTTTGTTTCTGAATAGCCAGAGATAGTTCAAGAGGATGAGGATGAGTTTTCGATTTGCTTATGAAAGGATGTCAAAGAAAGCAAAGCAAAGCAGGAACAAAATGACCGACTGAATAAGTGAAAAGATGATAATCCCATAAATGAAATGGTGGATAAAAAGAAGGGTTAATTGTCTGAATATGGTAGTGGCCAAACTCGTGTCTCTTAATACTTCACATGTAGCACATTGGTATTATCAAAGTGATGCTAAGCTTCCATGTGGGCATGCATGCTTTGTCATTTCCTTCTTTTATTTTGGTTGATTTAAGAGACGCGTAGGAACATGGGTACATAAAATCAAATGCCAGGTCAAGGTGCTAAGCTAACTCGAGCTGCAGGAACCGTTGCTAAAGTCATGAATCCACCTGGGAATGTACAAAGTCTTGTGTGGTCACCTCCGGTGCGTCTTTAGGTAATCATAAGCTGCTCCCAAATTTCTAATCCAACCCATGGCGTACGTAAGCTTAAGAAAGTATGGGACAAAGCTGGTGGTTCATTGTGTGTGGGAATAAATAGTTAGTGAGAAGTGTTGCGATGAATCGAGTGGCTCATCCTCATGGAGTAGGTGAGGGACGGAGGTAGGCCGTGTCACTTTTTTCATTTCTCGCTCAGGGCGGAAAGCTCACCAAAGGTGGATTCCGAGCTATAGCAGGAAAACGCAGAAATCAGTAAGTAACCGACCAAGCTACGTTTCATTCGTCTTTAGGTAAATAATAAGTAGATTGGAGCGGAAAAAGAGTTTTGACTGTTGAACCACCTAAAATGCTCCACTCTGTCACTATTTTCTCCCACCCATAACCCACTATAGGGAATGGAAAAATACTAGTAACGCTGCCAGCCCACTATACAGAATATGAACTCCCAACCATAAGTTACCTGTCATTTCATACCCCCCAATCAATGTAGTACACAGAGCTGGCGGGCCCAAAGATAGCCATAGTTGACCAGTCACAATGTATTGGACGCCCCTTCTTAATTAGGTGAAACTACCCAACTATCATTAGATGGCTAACCCCTCCCACCTGAGCGGTACCCATATAGATATAGAATAGAACAACCCATGCCTATTCCGGCCAAAGTGTTCAGTAGCTGGGTAAGTTCATCTTCTGTTCGTTCGTCGTTGGGATCTTACTTCTAAATTTGCTACTTGATCGATCATTGGCATAACAAGCACCCAGCCACTATTGAACCCGTTGAAATACGATTGAGTAACCTCATCAACCCATAATTCCAACCTACGTTTAAGCACGTTAAGTAGACCAGAGCAAATTCGACCCGACACTTCAACAACTTTGTTCATTTCAGAGATTATCATCAGCAGGTTTTTCACTACAAGGCAATTGTATCGTGTTTGTCTTCAAAATGGCACTTGGATTTAAATACACATCTGCTTATGAAATAGAAATGGAATACTATTTGAAACAGAAATAGATTTAAATACACATTTACTACAGAAATAGAAATATAATATGACTGAAATATAGCAGTTTCTATTGAGTCTTAATAGTATTGAAACAGAAATTTAAATATACATCTACCACTGAAACAGGAATATATTATTGAAATAGAAATTAAATAGTAGCAATTTCTATTGAGTTTTAATAGATTTATTTCAAAATGGCATTACTGAATATAATATTACTGAAATAGAGCAGTTTCATTTGAGTCTTAATGGATTTATTTTAAAATGGTATTATCAGTAGCAATTTCTATTGAGTCTTAATGGATTTATAACATTTCAAAATGGCATTATTATTGAATTTAAATATACATCTACTAAAATAGAAATAGAAAAGCAACCATAAAAATTACAAAAATTACAGTAATATATTTAAGTATTGGAATTAAATGTGTTTCTCCTTCGGGAGCCCTTGGAGCCTCCTTTTAATGGCCTGGAGCCACCTTCTAATTTTCACTGTTCTGAAAGCACCTGCACATCCACCTACCTTGGTATCCGCTTGCTGTGGTGTGTACGTGTTCAAATCCGATTCCCTAGCAATTGTTGTGGACGTGTTCAAATGCAATTATTCAAATTAAAATGTAAGTTGAAGGAAAGTAATCAAATTAGGTTTCAAATATTGTTTCCAGCATGCTCAAATGGCCATAGAATTACTTTCTCCTGGCATTTCTTACCATCTTGATTGTATTTTCTTAATATCTTAATTGTATTTTTTAATGAAAATATTGAAGAAAGGTTAACTCCATTTCAAAATATTTGATCAAATTTATATTAATATAAATTTATGCTCATCAATAATCAATACGACAATCTCTTAGCATTGAAAAGCTAATGATATTAAAAAAAAATATTCTAACTCCATTTTTATATTAAATAGAAAGGTGTCATCGGGGTTGGAATTGGTGGGTGCCTTGGCACATTCATGTTGACTAAGTATCCAAGTGAAAACCATGACATTGCAGTTTTTACTTTGAACCGTTCATTACCAGCAACTTTTGGCGCATGGACATAGATAATCTTCTTGTTGGAAATGACATCCAGCATCTACTCGGCCACATAAAATGTAATATTGTGCGGTGATGTATGTGTCTGAGGAGGCATGCGACAAGTAGTAAATCTCTGAGGAGACATGTGACAAGTAGTAGATCAGATGTACAAATATGATAAATGGTACAATAAATGTAGTATTAGGAGAAAATGCAGTCTATTTAAAACTTTGCACAGTTCCTGTATATTGATGTGTGTTATTGCTCTAATAAGATGGTAGAATAGATGTAGTATTAAGAGAAAATGCAGTCTATTTAAAACTTTACACAGTCCCTATATATAGATGTGTGTTATTCCTCTGATAAGATGTGATGTGGTATTTGGATAAAATTCAAAGTATTTATTATTACTTTGATAATATATATATATATATAAATTTTTTATAATTTTTTTTATAGACATTTTGGATGAGTATATCTAATTACTATAAATTTATTTTATTCTTAAATATTTAATTGGATATTGAAAAACAAAGTTTTAAGTATTTAATAAAATTTATTTAATAGATACATATTTTTATTTGCATGTGTGTTAGATATTTTAACTTGAATAGTTGAGTTGAGTTTTGTTTAAACTTTTCATGAGATTAATCACTTTTGTCTTACTTGTTTTGTTTAGTATTTTGTTTGTAATTTTTTTTTATTGTAAGGTAAATTTGTTTTAACTTGTGTATTATATATATGTAGAGATTTTTTAATTGATATAATAACATATTTTTATTTTTTAGAGTAGATTTTATGGGATTTATGAGATCATGAATTACAAAAACTTATGTTTTCATCTTTTATATGTCTTTTATCTTAAGCATGTTTTGAAAACATATAAGATAATATTGTGGTGTTCTAGAACATCTTTAAATGTAAGTGCATATTTACTTTGTTAACAAACTCAACCAGCTATGTAAGTCACTCAAAAAATTTCTTGTTGAATTGGGTAGTTCTATCTTACTTATATATGTGACAACATTAAATATAAATAAACTAGACTAGAGTCCTCTTAAAGCCGTATCTATTAGTATATAGTAGTGAGAAGGATGGTATATGAAGGAATTAACAAGTAACATTGAATTAAATGATAAAAAAAATTACAATTCAAATAATTTGATCCTTCTTAATACTTTACATATTCTTACAATGAATTGGCCAAGTAACCAACAACATTGACACTTATTGAGGTAACTCCTTGAACTAAAATACAAACCCCTTATTCTATGATGTAAGAGAAAAATACTATCTTACATTCTAATGATTTGATTTGATTTGATGACTTGTTGGATGCATTGTTGGTCATTTCAGACTTGGTACAAAAGAAGGTAATAGAGAAGTTGTGGCAAAGCACCTAATAACCGTAAAGATAATTTGTCGCAATAAACTATTCTCCATATTGGTTTAAATCTACCCATCCATTGAAACCCTTAATTTTAAAATAAATATAAAACAAGTTAGGCAACCAAAAATTTGATATCGAAACTACTTGGAAAATGAATAATTGAAAATTATATATATATATATCTAATTTACGAATATAGATGTTCAATTTACAAATATATACACTCCTTAATATTCTTCTCTTTTCCTCAGATAATGTAATTGTGTTGAAAAGATAAAAGAAAAAACAAAGAGCATAATTTAACGTTTAATTTAGCTACAATCTAATCCCATAGTGGTGTATGTTCTTTGATTTTTCTGCAACTAAATCTAATTTAAACCTCAACATAAATATGTGTGAAATAATTTACCTATCATTCTTTGATATTTTTTTAAATGTATCTATGAATTGATGAATCTATAATGAGTAATTGAATGACCTATATTAGTAATATGTAAACTATATTATAATTATTATATATTTAATGAGCCCAATAAACAAATATCATTTGTTAGGATGGTAAAATATGTGATTATAGAATAGATTCCACACCACGGGCCTAATTGTATTCCATTCTCTATAATATATTTTTATACATCTCTTTTCTTGCATCGTATGTAAAGTAGGCATGTAGGAATGTATAAATAAATTATTTATTGTTTCTCTTTATAAAGTTGAAATATTTTTATTTTTTTAGTAGATAGATCCATAGATTTATTGCTTGATTGTAACATAAGAATTACAAAAACTAACAATCCATTGTCATTTGGATTATAGAAGAATAATTTTCATGATTACTTTTGAAATGCGGATAATGTAATGATCAATTATGTGAGAAATATAATGTCTTTAAAATATTGTATCTAAACTTCAAATTTTCTTCCTTCTTGTATATGTCTACATCTCCTTGCTTAACTTGCAACACTGCGTTCTTTTATTGCACCCCTAGGTACAATTGCTAGTTATATATACCCTCGTATTGTTGCGTGCTATTGTTTCGTCTCAGCAAGCCATTGTGGTACACTTTGGCGAGTATGTATTTCTTATTAATTAATAGCATACATTCACGCACGCATCCTTTATAGTGAGAAAAGGCACTAGTGAGAGCCTTTTTTAACTTGTGAGATTTTTCTACTTGTGGGATAAAAGGCAACCAAACTGTCCTAGTTTTTCGATAAATTTTTTATTAAATATAATTTTCTACTTGTGGGATAAAAGACAACCAAACTGTCTTAGTTTTTCGATTAATTTTTTATTAAATATGATTAAAATTATGCTTATAAAAATCTCAGGGTATTATATAATTTCAAGATATTATGTAATTGCTGCATTTTAAAACTATCCAGATAGTTGAAATCTTTCTATTCTTCCGGACTATAGTACTTTTTATCCTTATGTATTATAGTACTTTTTATTGGGAATTGTATTGCTTTTAAATCAATATTTTACATCATACAAGTACTCTTTCTCCTGGTCGAACTGCAAGTTCTCTTGCCTATCTACAAGAACACAGAACATGCCTATCTACAATACAAATTGGAGGGTTTGGGTTTACATATCCATATAGTTGCACAGAGTAAAAAATATCAACCACCATAAAAATCCAGAATATCCCAAGAGATCCAGAATATCCGACAATGCGTTAATGGCGGGCGCGGCTATATCATACTTTGGATGACGTCAAAATCACACAAACATCCCAAAACCATTGGCTTTGAATCTTTCCCAAAAATAGGACAGGACTAGGAGTAACCTATTTATTGCAAATTTTAACAAACGAAAACAACAATGTTTGTGTGAGCTTATTACCTAGACTTTATTTTCAAGCTTAGAAGTCATGCCCACAAACACAAACACAAACGATCACGGTTGGCCGACATCATACTTTTTCCGTAGGATTTCGTTCGTCGAGTAATGAAGTAAAATGATGGATAAACGACTCCAACTCATTCCACGACGATCCTCCTTCTTCAACGGCTGAGCGAGCAGCTTCTTTCAGTTCGTTGGCTCTCCTCCTCATTTCCATTCCCTCTTCTGACATCACTCGTCTAATCGCCTTTTCCACCTCTTCCGCTGTTACCAACTCACTCTCGTCTGCCTTGGTCCACTTCTTCACTTCCACGCCCACCTTCAACTCCCTCGCCACCAACATCGAGTTCGCGAATTGGTCGGAATGCAGAGGCCAAGCTACCATGGGAACACCCGCGCTGATGCTCTCCAACGTCGAATTCCACCCGCAGTGCGTAACAAACCCTCCGGTGGACTCATGCGATAAGATATCAAGTTGAGGAGCCCAATTTCTCACCAGAAAGCCGCGTCCTGCAATTCGGCGCTCGTACCCTTCTGGAAGCAGCTCGCTTATCCAATCCCTTTGCGCTTCATCCAACGCTGGGAAACTGGCGCTGTCTGCAACCCTGACTACCCAAAGGAAGGGCTTTTGGCTCGCCTCTAGCCCTCCAGCCAATTCTTGGACTTGTTGCCGCGATAGAGAAGACATTGAACCGAAAGAAACATAAACAACTGAAGCCGGAGATTGACCGTCCAGCCATCTCAAGCAACTAATTTCAACATCTGAATTACCCTTCTTACCACTCCAAATCGACTGAGGAAGAAGAGGACCGACCGCCCACAGGGGCTTCCCAGGGTACTTTTCTCGTCGTATTTGCTGCAAGGCATCGATGAATTGAAATTCCAGAGCATGAAAACTGTTGATGAGCTGTCCTGCCGCGGCTCCTATACATTTTGCTTGGCGAGACATGAAGGGAACAAATCTCTGTGGGATGCAGCGTTTGTTTGATACAACAGAATCTGGAATTCCAATCGCTTTCTCCCATAACACAGAGCGATAGGCGCTGAGGCAGTTGAAAACGTAGGCAGGGGCTTGATATTTGGCCGCCACACTTTGAACCCACCCGAGCAACGGGTCATGCACAATCACGATCCTATTCGAACTGGAGAAGCACAGACTCTGCATCAGACGATCGAAAGGCTCTTGGAGGTCTTCAGAAGCTTCGAATAGAGGAATCAAATGCACTGGAAAAGTATGCTCCTTATTTTCAAGATCCGGCTCCGGATCTGAGGAAGAGAGCACGGGCAATTCGTGGAAGCGAATGGCAAAGTGATCGGGATTCCATCCCTGAACACGACAGCGAGCTTGTTGAATATGAGTAGAAGTGGAGACAAAGAGGACATTTAGTCCTCGTGCAGCGATAGCCCTGGAAAGATGAAGCAATTGATTAAGGTGTCCCTGTGCTGGAAAAGGTACCACTACCACCTGTATCTCCACTGAGTTAATGGAATCCATGAAATATGACAGAACCTGCAACCTATGAAATTAATATAAACAAATTCTAGCAAGCTATATATACTCTAGAGAACTTGAAGAAGCTGTCTAACATGAAATCAAGAAGAACAGATTCTAGCAAGCTATATATACCCTAGAGAACTTGAAGAAGCTGTGTAACAGACTTGAAGAAGCTGTCTAACATGAAATTAATATGAACAGATTCTGGCAAGCTATATATATACCCTAGAGAACTTGAAGAAGCTGTGTAACACAATGCTTCTTATGATGCTGTGATGCACAAGAAGCAATGAATTATAGATATAAAGAGATGAACTGTATAGGACCGGAGGGAATCTAAGCCCCTGTACAACAAGTCACGTATACATTACATACAAAAATAGAAGTAAAACTCGTTTTCCTCGCCGTAAGACATTTAAACACGTCTTTACTTTCTTTTTATTAATAAAAGTTTTATTTCTAATGTACATATGTCAATTCCAATATAAAATACAATCAATTGTATAGTTGGGCACCCTTTTGGACTGCTAATCGAACTGCATAGGGCAGTCGAATGCGACAAAAGCCCGCAATGCTATCACTATGTCCCGAATAAGCCCATGGCACATGCAGTCATATTTATGTCTGGACTCGGGAGCCGGCAAGGATTACCACACAAAGTCTTTGCACACGGGACAGAACGATGCCACACGACTCTAACTGCATTTGGAATTATTCGGAATGTTTCAATAATGTTGTGTTTTGGAATTATTCGGAATGTTTCAATAATGCTTGTGTTATTTTACGGTGGGCTTATCTGGATTGCGGATTCCTTTATACAACCGCTAAGGAACACACTCAACAGTGAATTTCACTTTACTCCCTGTTTATTTTAGGGCGACGATTTTTCTCGGTGGTAATCGTTGCGTTGGCACTTCGATCATCGACGATCCTCCTTTCCGTCCGAGGCTACCCGTTCCACCTCAGTCCACTCCACTCCTCGGCAATCTCGTCACATCGTACTTGCCATGAATGCGATGAATGCATGCCACCCACCACGTTACCATCTCATCTTGGGACAAACATTCGCGGGTATGATCACTCTGGTCCTTTGTTTCTCTGATAATTACCCTGCCATCATTTTTTGAAGCTCCCTACGCTGCCCATGATACCCCAGAGCCCACTACCAGTTCCACTTAGCATTTGAAATCCCTTAAAAGCTCATTCGTTGCTGAGGAACCGTTTACCTGGTACAAGATACTAGCGGTGGATTCACGTTGCAGTTGATTTGGAGGAGTCTGCATCTTCCTGTATCGCGCTACGACTTCGGGTTCTGAATCTTCCTGTATCTTTCTTTTGTCATTCAACATTTAGCTTATTGTAAAGTAGAGTGAAGGTTCTGAATCTTCCTATATCTTTCTTTTTCCGTTCAGCATTTAGCTTATATAGGCTATACACAGTTATGAATCCCCAAAATAGATTATACACAGTTCTGAATCTGTTAATCCATCTTCCTAGCGGCTACTACATCCTTTCGATAAAAAGGGCTTTCTTCCCCAACTATTTTAAACACTATTTATTGGATATTTATTCTGCTCCTAAATTGAGGCTCCCTCTTGGTGGCATCGCTAACTAAAGTTTGATCGTCATAGTCTAGTGATTTGTAGCAAGTGCTCGCTTGGCCATTCAGATAAACTAGCTCATTATCATCAACTATGTACCCATCTGCAACAATCTTATCTCTCAGCGACCGACGTGACCATTTAATTTGAAATTCAAGTTATTTACAAGTTTGTAATAATTTTTTTATCGAAATTAGAGTTACGCCCATTTATTCCGCGTATTTCCTATTAAATCTGGGCTCCATAGCCTAAATAGTGGACAATTTCGCCAGTTTTTGCAGCATTTTAGGTTTAAATTTGGTTAAAAATTTAAATCGGTGGTGGTCAGGGTGATGTGAATCTGTGTTTGTGTGAGAGACGTGTGGGTTTTGGTTTTCTGAGCAGCCCTGTGAACAGGTGTCGAGAGAAATGTAGCATAGCTGAACTTCTGCGCTGAGATTTTATGTTTTTTTCCCTACACTCGGTATACATTTGGTTAAAATATTGAAATTTTGAAAAGTTATGTTTAAATTTGCTGAAGGTAGCTATTTTAAGGTATTTGAACGACACATCTTGTTTGGAAATTGCAATTTAAATTTATAGAATATCAACAATCACAAATATATGTCCTATACCAAATGTTGGATTTGCAGCAACTACTCTTATGAATTTAATAATGAAAATTATACTTTCAACCATTCTTCTTCTACCCAATTTCCATATATGCCAGACTATTTGGTTATGGCATATACTTCTCTAAATTTTTTAATTGAAAAACAGTAGTTTAATAGCTGATATTCACCGTCAAGTCAACTTAAAATTACAAAATTTAATATCATAAATAAATTAATAAAAAAACATAACAATATTGGCATATGTGATTTTCAATATTGAATTTTGTTCACTTGTATTTTTCTAATCAATTTTAATCTAAATTCAATAAAACTTTAGAAAAAATACTTAAATTACAAATATTAATAAGGATATTTGAGATGTCTCTATTTGTGTATTAAAAAATATAATTTAAGTAATTGAAATTTACAATTTAGCTCCCTAAAAAGAATTAGTTGATCAAACAATTTACCCAATGCAGGAGACTAGCGGTGGATTTGCGTTGCAGTTGTTTTGGAGGAGTCTACATCTTTTTGTATCGCACTACCACTCCAGATTTTGAATCTTCCTGTATCTTTCTTTTGTCATTCAGCATTTAGCTTCATCATTTTCTTATCGCGAATGCAAAGCATTTTTCCTTTTCTTAGATGGTTTTTTTCTACACAATCAATCTGTTTCTATACTTGGTAAAAGTAATAATGTAGAATATATCATTCAGTAAATCAAATCTTATGGCATAGACTTAGTAATTTTAGCAAACTTTTTATTTTCAGTTTTTTCTAAATTATTTTTAAAGCCAAACTTATCATCCCAAACCTAGTTAGGTTGACAAACTTTTTTATTTGAGATTTGGGGTGGTCCATGACTTATGCTTTTTCATCTACATACCGGGATGAGACAAGTGTACTATCTAGATTGATTAGGATGAATAAATAACCAACAGTCCATGGTAGATAACTAGAAGAATGTGAGATAAAATAAATAACATAAAAAATAATTGATAGTTGATAAATGGATAACAGGTAGAATCTAGTCCCGTGGTGACAGTGCATTGGTTAACATGGACGGTTGACTCCCATTAGCCCATGGATCGATTCTCAGTGGAGCTGTTATTTCGGCGCAATTTGTATCTTTAGCCCAGTTTGGAGAATCTCTGTGATAACATGTATCTAGGTATAGATAACTCAAAGTTGAACCAGTTTAACTAGAAGAATATGAGGAATAGAACCAATTTAAATAAAAGAATATGAGGAATAAGAAATAAGTCAAAGTGCCTTCCATTCCAACCCTAAATAAGGCAATTGCAGGCTCTTGAAGTGCATAAATTCATAAGTAAGGAGTCCCTTCATAAATTCATAAATTTAGGGCCCATCAAGAGCAGTATTTAGAGACCATCTACTTTCTTAGATTTAGGGAGTTGTTCATTTAACTTGACCACAGTTTCTTCTTGTTTCTTTCTTAAATTGTCCATTTGCAAGCTTTAATTTTCCAAGGCTCGCTTCAATCTTTCCATATTAGCCTCCAGATTCTCCAAATATTTTTTTAACTTCGTAATCTCTCTCCACATTAGCTTACTTACCCAAAGAATTGGCCATGTATAGACTAGAAGAACAATGTCTTAACGCAATAGAAAATCAAAACCCAATACTTTTTAGACAGGTGGGACAAAAACAATCTCTTGTTTCAATAAAGAGCTTCAACAAGATGACACCCAATTCTTGACAAGGAAGAAAACCGACAGGGGTAGATCCATTCAAACCAGTATCTTTGTAAATTAGAATTCTGGAATTTATTGTAGGACTGTCTACTTTCCAATGGTGGAAAGAGTAGGGACCAATACTTCCATTACACCCAATTCTCGACAAGGAACAAAATCAACAAGGATAGATCCATTCAAACCAGTATCTTTGTAAATTAGAATTATGGAATTTATTGTATGACTATCTACTTTCCAATGGTGGAAAGAGCAGGTACCAATACTTTCCTTAAGAGCCAAGTGCCAAAGAACTCCTTTGACATTCAATGCTAAGTATAACATTGAATCTACCTCTTTAGTGGAAAAACCCTATTTGACTAGGACAAACATTCATTTCCCAATAGTGATCTAATGTTACGGATATAGTATCAAGTCTTCCAACTTCAAAGAATATAGAAAGTCTTTTAAGTGACTCCATTATTATGTGTATTTCCTTTTATGATATAGAATAATTGTATCTTTTTTTAGTTGTTTAGTCTGCTTAAAGTCGGGATATATACGATCTATAATGTATATAAGTGTTGGAGCTAGTCTATCTAATATATATATTGTGTATGTTATTGAAAGTATGAGGATATATTTTTTGTACAAGCAAATACTAATAGGAAAGGAATCACTACTAACATATCCTATCTCCTCCTATACAGCATAATTGATTCCCTTTAATCACCATACCTATGCTATTTACTTACCACACTAAATACCTTTTCACTACTACAATACGATAGGAAGTATAATAAGTAGTAGGAATAGGAAGTCTCATTATGTAGACATAGATCGAATGGAAGATAAAGAAGATCGTCTCTAAAGTAAAGTAGAGTCAGGACAACCTTATCTCTTTTATTACTAGATATAGTAATTACTGACTCTTTGTTCAAGTAAGTAGGTATTAGTATGGAATTAGATATAGTAATTAGGATCTTACAAAGAAGGTTCAATGGAGTAAAATATAGATGACATATATATTTGTAAATGAAAAGTGTGTCTTAGAAGTTGGATATGCAATATAAACCTATTTGTCATGACATAACATATTAAAAGTATTAATAAAAAATGTAGCAAATGATGATGAATATTATGGGATACATTGAGGTAAATGGTAATGAGGCGTTACTTAAACATGGATATGAAGGGGGTGCATAACTAAAGTTCTAGATTATATATTTTTTTCACCAAGGATAGATATCCTTTCATGTGAATAACAATTAGAATAACAAGTAGAGCCGAGTAGACTTCTTCAGACGAAGGTCAGGTAGAGGGTTGAGATAAATGCCAGAAGATGGGGGTATTCATAGAGAGGGTTGATATGTATGGAAAAATATTGGTAATTATAGAGAGATATGAGCCTTAGGTAAATGATAATATAGGTGCTAATTATATTTACTAAATGAAATTTTTAATTATTTAGTATTTTAGATAAGTTATGAGCCCACATAAAGAACATAATGTGACAAACGTCGCATAACACTACTTGGTGCAATATATTAATTTGTATGCATGCACCTCGCTACGTGGTACACTAAGTTGATGACTCTGAAAAGCTAAAAAATGTACTTGAAAAAAATTAATATATACTTCAAAGTACCTAGGATTTAGGGTTTCCAATGTCTCGACATCTTTTATTGCAGTTGCTAGTTTTTTCTAATTATGTTTGTCTAATAGACATGCAAATCCACCTTCACATCATGTACTCGAGGCCTTGCATGAGTATGTGTATGTTAAAGAGAGAATATAGGTGTACTTGCATGTAGATTAATTGCTCATCTTCTTGCCATAAATTTTGTGAAAATCTTGATTTATGAGCTACACTTCATGTACTTGTACTATATGTAGCAGCTACACCTATGTACTTGCCCTAAAGGTTCCATGTAAAGGGTTAGTATGAGGTGATTCTTTTATATTAATGGATTCAAACCACCCTTCACTAGAGCAAGGCTTCATTTCTTTCCCAATTGTATATACATAAATTGTATTCAAACCATTATTTGAACCTCTTTATCTTTAATAACCTCTATCTTTTGTATAAGTTGTGTAGTTTGATGGAACAATGCCTGAATTGTCATAAGAACTTGTCATTAATACTCAGGAACATATATATTCCAATAACCCCAAGAAAAGAATAAGGACTAGCGACGGGGATGAATTCACATTGCTGAAAATAAAAAATAAATTGTCTTACCATAACTATTCAAAATTAGCTCATCGAAGTGAATATAGAATAGTTTGGAGCAGCTTAGTTTATCAAAGAATTTTTGAAGGGTGGCTTGTTTTATGTTGCTTGGCTTAGCATGGCGAGAGGGAACAATACATACATGTTTCATTTCTTCCCAAGTTTTTTTCCAAGTGTATGGATTGCATGGGATTAAACAGGTTGGAACTCTGCCAGGGCTGGAACTCTGCTTGGGCTGGAACTCTGCCTAGGTTGGAACTTTTCTGGGATGGAACTCTATCCAGCTAGAACTCTGCCTAGTTGGAACTTTGCCCCTCCTTGTTGGAACCCTGTCCTTGTTGGAACTCTGCCCTGGCTGGAACTCTGCCCCGGCTTGAAATCTGTCCCGGTTGGAACTCTGCCCGAGCTGGAACTCTGCCTGGGCTAGAACTTTGCCCCACTAGAACTTTGCTCTGACTAGAACTCTGCCCTGCTGGAACTTTGCCTCGACTAGAAACCTTCACCTAAACTTGCATGTTTGTGTTGTTGAACTTGCCTTCTTTGCAAAGGCCATCATAAGTACACTGTATGTGACAACATTAGGGCTAACAACTATTAAAGTTTGTCTAGATGCGATACCCATTCTCAAGTAGGATGGTACCATATTCAGTTAATTAGGGTGGAGTAAGACCCTATAAGGTACCCTAGGTCCCTTAGTTGTCTCCTGGCATTCTTGGTCTGGGACCAAGCAGGTTGATGCATGTAGGGTTTCTGGTTTGTTGTGTCCATTCTCTACACCAGCTAAAACTCTGCCCTGGCTGGAACTATGCCCTGACTAGAACTTTTCCCTACCAGGAAATCTGCCCGACTGGATTTCTTTGTCTTGCGGAACCCATATACTAGGTATTATACGCAAGAATATTAGGTGCTTGTTGTTTGCTCATCATTTGGATGAAATGCTTGACCTCAACCTCAATGGTGGTATTTCTGCCCCAGTTGGAACTTTGTGAAGACATCTATTTGATAGCATAATGGAAATTCTTGAGTTTCTATTTTGTCAATTTATTCTTGGTATCTGGTTGATCTATTTGTTTCGTTGATCTCTTTCTTGTTTCACTTATATGGTGGTTTGAAACCTCGTTCATGGCCCATGAACCCTAGAAGCTTCATTGAAAGCCTATATCCCTTGGTTTCCTCCCCTAGCATGGTGAAAGCCCGGAAACCTATCATTGGTGTTTAAAATGACCTAATGGAAACCACATCCCACTCAAATGCCAAAGGCTTTCTCTAGAGGGATTATGTGTTGTTTTAATTCCTTGTCCATAGCCCATGAACCATAGAAGTTTCATTTTGTGTCCACAATGCATATTTTCCTCCCTTGTCATGGTTAAGGCCCTTAGGCAGATCCCTATTGTGCAAAACCTTCTAATGCCACCTATATCCCATTCAAAGGTCATGACCTTTAAGCCCTAAGAACTCTGCCCAGGCTGGAACTCTGCTCCGATTGGAACTCTACCCTACCTGGAACTCTGCCCACCTGGAAATCTGCCCCGTCTAGAACTCTACTCCGGTTGGAACTTTGCCTCGCTTGGAACTCTGCCCCGCCTAGAAATTTTTCTCTCCTAGATTTCTATGTCCTGCAGAAACCATCTACCAGGTATTATCAGTAAGAAGATTAGGATCTTGTTGTTTGCCTGAAATCCTATAGCCCTTGATTTCCTCCCCTAGCATGGTCAAAGACCTAAAACCTATCACGTGTGTATAAAATGTCCTAATGGAAGCCACATCCCACTCAAAGGCCAAAGGTTTGCTCTAGAGGGACTATGTGGTGTTTTGAGACCTTTTCCATAGCCCATGAACCATAGAAGCTTCATTTTGTGTCCACAATGCATATTTTCCTCCCTTATCATGGTCAAGTCCCTTAGACCCTATTGTGAAAAACCTTCTGATGCCACCTATATCCCATCCAAAGGTCAATGATCCCATATAAAGGATGTGTGATGATTCAAGGCCTTCATCGTGGCCCATGAGCCCATGAAGCTTCATTTGGCATATAAGTCCCTTGATTTCCTCCCTCAGCCTTGATCAAGGCCTCCAGACCCATTCTTGGCACACAAATCCTCGTAATGGTACCTTGTCAATACATTTGAGCCCTAAGAACTCTACCTGGTTGGAACTCTGCCCCGCCTGGAACTCTGCCTTGGATGGAACTCTGCCCCACCTGGAACTTAACCCCACTTGGATTTCTTTGTCTTGCAGAAACCATCTACTAGGTATTGTGAGTAAGAATATTAGGAGCTTGTTGTCTGCCTAAAATCCTATAGCCCTTGATTTCCTCCCCTAGCATGGTCAAAGCCCTGAAACCTATCACATGTGTATAAAATATCCTATTGGAAACCACATCCCACTCAAAGGCCAAAGGTTTGCTCTAGAGGGATTATGTGGTGTTTTGAGTCCTTTCCCATAGCCCATGAACCATAGAAGCTTCATTTTGTGTCCACGATGCATATTTTACTTCCTTATCATGGTCAAGGCCCTTAGACAAATCCCTATTTTTCAAAACCTTCTAATGCCACCTATATCCCATTCAAAGGTCAATGATCCCATCTAGAGGATGTGTGATGATTCAAGGCCTTTATCGTGGCCCATGAGCCCAGGAAGCTTCATTTGGCATATAAGTCCCTCGATTTCCTCCCTCAGCCTTGATCAAGGCCTCGGGACCCATTCTTGGTGCATGAATCCTCGTAATGGTACCTTGTCATGACCTTGGATCCCTAAGAACTCTGCCCCGGTTGGAACGAGGTCTGCCTGGAACTTTGCCCCGGCTGGAACTCTGCCCTGCCTGGAACTCTACCCTGGATGGAGTTCTTCCCTGGCTGGAACTCTGCCCCACCTATAAATCTGCCCCGCATGGATTTATTTTTCTTGTAGAAACCATCTACTAGGTATTATCAGTAAGAATATTAGGAGCTTGTTGTTTTCCTGAAATCCTATAGCCCTTGATTTCCTCCCCTAGCATGGTCAAATCCCTGAAACCTATCACATGTGTATAAAATGTCCTACTGGAAACCACATCCTACTCAAAGGACAAAGATTTGTTCTAGAGGGATTATGTGGTGTTTTGAGTCCTTTTCCATAGCCCATGAACCATAGAAGCTTCATTTTGTGTCCATGATGCATATTTTACTCCCTTATCATGGTCAAGGCCCTTAGACAAATCCCTATTTTGCAAACCTTCTAATGCCACCTATATCCCATTTAAAGTTCAATGATCCCATTTAGAGGATGTGTGATGATTCAAGGCCTTCATCGTGGCCCATGAGCCCAAGAAACTTCATTTGGCATATAATTCCCTTGATTTCCTCCCTCAGCCTTGATCAAGGCGTTGAGACCCATTCTTGGTACACGAATCCTCGTAATGGTACCCTGTCATGACCTTTGAGCCCAAAGAACTCTGCCTCGGCTGGAACTCTGCTCGCCTGGAACTCTGTCCCACCTGGAATTCTGCCCTGCATGGAACTCTGCCCCAACTGGAGCTCTGACCTGGCTGGAACTCTGCCCCGCATGGATTCCTTTGTCTTGCAGAAACCATCTACTAGGTATTATCAGTAATAAGATTAGGAGCTTGTTGTTTTCCTAAAATCCTATAGCCCTTGATTTCCTCCCCTAGCATGGTCAAATCCCTGAAACCTATCACATGTGTATAAAATGTCCTAATGGAAGCCACATCCCACTCAAAGGCCAAAGGTTTGCTCTAAAGGGATTATGCGATGTTTTGAGTCCTTGTCCATAGCCCATGAACCATAGAAGCTTCATTTTGTGTCCATGATGCATATTTTACTCCCTTATCATGGTCAAAGCCCTTAGACAAATCCCTATTGTGCAAAACCTTCTAATGCCACCTATATCCCATTAAAAGGTCTATGATCCCAGCTAGAGGATGTGTGATGATTCAAGGCCTTCATCGTGGCCCATGAGCCCAGGAAGCTTCATTTGGCATATAAGTCCCTTGATTTCCTCCCTTAGCCTTGATCAAGGCCTCGAGATCCATTCTTGGTGCACAAATCCTTCTAACGATACCTTGTCAATACCTTTGAGCCCTAAGAACTCTGCCTCAGCTAGAACTCTAACTCGGCTGGAACTCTGCTCCGCATGGAACTTTGCCCCCATGGAACTCTTCCCCGCCTGGAACTCTACCCTGCATGGATTTCTTTGTCTTGCATAAACCATCTACTAGGTATTATCAGTAAGAAGATTAGGAGCTTGTTGTTTTCCCAAAATCCTATAGCTCTTGATTTCCTCCCTTAGCATGGCGAAAGCTTGGAAACCTATCATTGGTGTATAAAATGACCTAATGGAAACCACATCCCACTCAAAGGCCAAAGGTTTTCTCTAGAGGGATTATGTGGTGTTTTGAGTCCTTGTCCATAGCCCATGAACCATAGAAGCTTCATTTTGTGTCCACGATGCATATTTTACTCCCTTATCATGGTCAAGGTCCTTAGACGAATCCCTATTGTACAAAACCTTTTAATGCCACCTATATCCCATTCAAAGGTCATTGATCCCATCTAGAGGATGTGTGATGATTCAAGGCCTTCATCATGGGCCATGAGCCCAGGAAGCTTCATTTGGCATATAAGTCCCTTGATTTCCTCCCTCGGCCTTGATCAAGGCCTCGAGATCCATTCTTGGTGCACAAATCCTCATAATGGTACCTTGTCATGACCTTTGATCCCTCAGAACTCTGCCTCGGTTGGAACTCTGCCCCTGCTGGAACTATGCCCCGACTGGAACTCTGCCTGGCTGGAACTCTGCCCCCCTGGAACTCTGCCCTGCATGGAACTCTGCCCCGCATGGATTTCTTTGTCTTGCAGAAACCATCTACTAGGTATTATCAGTAAGAATATTAGGAGCTTGTTGTTTGCTTGAAAGCCTATAGCCCTTGATTTCCTCCCCTAGCATGGTCAAAGCCCTGAAACCTATCACATGTGTATAAAATATCCTAATGGAAACCACATCCCACTCAAAGGCCAAAGGTTTGCTCTAGAGGGATTATGTGGTGTTTTGAGTCCTTGTCCATAGCCCATGAACCATAGAAGCTTCATTTTGTGTCCACGATGCATATTTTACTCCCTTATCATGGTCAAGTCTCCTAGACAAATCCCTATTGTACAAAAACTTCTAATGCCACCTGTATCCCATTCAAAGGTCAATGATCCCATCTAGAGGATGTGTGATGATTCAAGGCCTTCATCGTGGCCCATGAGCCCAGGAAGCTTCATTTGGTATATAAGTCCATTGATTTCCTCCCTCAGCCTTGATCAAGGCCTCGAGATCCATTCTTGGTGCACAAATCCTCGTAATGCTACCTTTTTATGACCTTTGATCCATGGATGATTTTAAGGAACCATACTTATTTAAAAGTGTATAAATGTTGGCGAATATTACCAATTCTTAAAATTCTGAGTATAAAATGATTAGCGATATTTTTCAAAAAATATTTTAATTTCCAAGGATTTCATATCGTTTATATAATAATTTGGCGATTTTTAGGGTGAAAAATTTTTACCCCATCAAAATTGGGCGAAATAGGGCTTCAAAAAATGAAGAATGGCGATTCGTTTTTGGGAGAAAAACATGGAAAAATAGCCCATTGGGCTAAAATTTGCCCCTAAAATTATCCCTGCTTTGAGCCCTAAGAACTCTGCCCTGGCTGGAACTCTGCCTCGGCTGGAACATTGCCCCCCTGGAACTCTATCAATCATCTACATATGATTTGAATCAAACCCTTGATATTTCTGGAGATGTTGAATTTTCTTTGTGTGACATGACAACTGGAGGTGTCAATCAGGAAACCATTCAACAACGTGAGAAGACATCTGAAAGTGTTCCTTTCATCCCACCATCATTTGAAAAGACTCCAATTGATTTAAATGGGTGATTCCATGAAGATGGGTAACACTTTTTGGCCAAATTTGGCGATGAAAACCTGATTTTTTACTCATGTACTAGAGAGAAGCCCTGAAAACGCATATATGCCATGTGAATTTTGACTTGCTGTAAAAAAACAAATTGTAGAATATTATGTTGGCTTCATAGTGATATTTTTTAAAAAATATTCCGATGTCATTTAATGTGTGAATTTTTGCATTTAATGAACTGTGTGACCTTAAAAATTTGAAGAAGCTAATAAGTGGCTCGTGTCCACGTAGAGTAATTCAATCTTGCATTAATAATTTTAAAAAAATAAATATATGAGCATGATCTACATAAAATGAAGTGTGATGTGCATATTTTTTTGTTAATTTTTTTCGCATTATACAATTATTTATTATTTTTCGAAAGTGACCACATTCGATTTCAGCATCGTTTTAAACACATATTTGTCCACGTAAAGGAATTTTTTGTATTTTTTCAAAAATTGAAAAACCAAAGATACCCTTTTGAAGAGGACACGTCGATATGTGATGTGTGCATTTTTAAGATTTTTTTGGTTGTGTATTTTTAACTCTGCGGATTTTTATTTGAGTTGCTTCGAAGTTGCAGTGTGGTTTTCTAAGTATAAGTTTTAGAAGTAATTAGAAAATAAATATCATATGAATGCCAAAATGCGTGTATGATACGTCAATGGATAGAATATTCGTTGGTGAATCTATCGGTATCAACTCCGCTCAATTATGTGCTAGGAATGGCAGGGTTTACACCTCTGCAAGGCACAGGAAATTTTCCATTTGTTTGAATGAGGGCTAAGTCTGTTTTTTTAAGCCCTCGACCGAGGTATGAACCTCGACCGAGGTATCTAAATACCTCGGTCGAGGGTTTTTAAAGCCCGCAATACCTCGGTCGAGGGCTTAACAAGCCCTCGGTCGAGATATTAAGACCTCGGTCGAGGGCTTAACAAACCCTCGACCGAGGTGCATTTTTCTGTTTTTGCCGAAATGCTCTTGCCAAAAAGTGTTACCCAGGTCCGTGGAATCACCCAAATGTTGCATTTGAATTTTCACAAAGTTATGAGGACAATATCATGTCCATTGAAGAGACACTCGGTGTAAGTTTTATAAGCCGCTCCTTGTATTGTAATTTTTTCCAATTGCTATTCAAATTAATGTTTGTTTTGTTGCATATAATAGCAATGTTGCAAGGTATTTAAAAAAACTTACTTTTTTAAAACATTCTTTCGTTGCAACAGAGAAATGTATGCAACTCTTCACAAAGTCCTGAGGACAATATCATGTCCGTTGAAGAGACACTCGCTGTAAGTTTTATAAGCAGCTCCTTGTATTGTAATTTTTTCCAATTGCTATTCAAATTAATGTTTTTTTTTGTTGCATATAATAACAATGTTGCAAGGTATTTTAAAAAACTTACTTTTTTCAAACATTCTTTCGTTGCAATAGAGAAATGTATGCAACTCTTCACAAAGTCCCGAGGACAATATCATGTCCGTTGAAGAGACACACGCTGTAAGTTTTATAAGCGCTCCTTGTATTGTTACACATTGGAAATACTTTATTGAAACCCCATTTTATTGACATTGTTTCCTTATAATGGCAGATAAATATTGTATATGTTGGTGACCCATCTTCATCAAATATGAATGAATGCATTGAACAAGGAGAAGGAACGACTCAAACCCCTGATGTTGGTGAATATGTGGATGTTATTCAGTGTTCATTTGATAAATTTTCTAGGCCTATATTTTATAGGACACCAGGTACTGTTCCTTTAGGCCCAACAATATTTGACAGGACACCCGCTACTGTTCCTTTAGGCTCACCAATATTTGACAAGACACCCAATTGTGTTCGTTTAGGCCCGCCAATGTCCAAAAATGTCCAAAAGACTCCAAAAGTAAATGTCCAAAATGTGCTAAATGAAGAAGGTGACAGAGATGGAGAGGACAATACTGTTGTAAAACATGGAAAGGTCCAGAATGCAAATACACAACGTAGGGGTCGCAAATGGACCTTTCTCACCCCAAATAAAACAAAGGATAAGAAATCGAAATATCATCACGCTTCATTCTATTCACGATCTATCGCCAAAACAAAGAGGACACATGCATGCACTATGAAGAGAAATAGGTGTGAAGTGTTATTTTGTTTGTACTTTGTGTTTATTTTCTCAAATTAAAGTACATTGTTTAATTTTTCACATTTACAAATATTGTTTTTTGTTTTCTTTTAACAGGTAGCTTTCTAATCCAAGGTGAGGTTGACTGGTTCTATCCAAATTTTTGTTCTTGGAATTTTGTTGCAATATCAGGATGTTTTATTAGAAAGGAGAAAAAGGGTGACTTTCATTGGTATATAAACTAGTTTGTAGTTCCAATAGGGAAGGCCAACCCAATAGAGTGTAGGATGACCAAAAGTGATGTATACAATCTGACCTTGTATGTATATAATGATGACCAGTTTTGATATAGGGTGTCTCTATTGGATGCTTATAATCCTATTAACAATCCTGCATGGTCTTGATAAAAATATATACTATTTTTCCTTATATCAAGGATGTATATTGAAGATACAGAGTACCACACATTTTTTGTATTATCCCTAATTGTCATATTATTTTGTTGTAGAAATGATCATCCACTATGAAATATTGAAACTCCCCATTGCTATAATCCAAATAATGATAATGAAATTGGAGCATAAAGATGGTTTGTTGCCGATTTTTGCAATATAATCCCTTTCGCTATATTTTCTGTCATGAGGATTCGAATTAAGACTCAAAAAGACATTCTAGATGGGTGGAACCACAGTGGATGGATCGTGAAGATCATTTGTTGGGATTTGCTAGTAGTTTTGATGTTTTTCCTTCCCAATTCTATCATCAATGTTTATGGTAAGTTCTTTCGTTGGTGAAGTTCCAATACCATTTAGAATGAACTTTAGTTCCATCATTGTGACTGATTTATGCGTTCTGCATCAATAGATGTTGATTTTATTGAGCAGATGAGAGATGGTAGAACTATTGTTGTATTTTCAATATGTTTATGCAATACTGATGATGTTTAAAGCTAACATATGTAACTCGGTCAGTGACAGAGACGTTGTCAAAGTTTGGTTCTGGTCTTTTTTTTTTGGTTCAAGTGATTATATTGCCGGACTTCACACATAATTGGAATGATGCATGGGTTGCTAAGGATGAACAGTTCTGGTTCGAAATTCAATTCTGGAATGATGCATCAGTATTAAGCTTCCAAATTCAGTCATGACCATATCTTCTAGATTTTCATCTTAAAAGCATCTTTGGTTTCTTTGGTTTGAGTGTTTTGCAAATCTTGCAGCATATTTTAGCAAACCCACCTCTCACATGGACTCTTCTAGTTTTGTTGTTCAACATTTCTTAACTTACATGAGTCAACCTTTCATTATTTATGTACATCTTGTGATTATTCTTACCTATATTGGGGTATCTTTTCAAGTCATAGAAATGTTCTTTATTACAAGACTACCTTCTATAGTGGATTCTCAGTTATCATGATAAGAAGTTTCCATTGCTTATAATGTGGGGAAATGGAGACATTTTGCTCATAATGTGGGGAATATGGAGACATAGTAAGAGTGTTTTTTTAAAATACTTAGGTAGATTTTTTAAATACATATTGCCCCTATTCTCTGAGAGCACCAGAAAGAGAAAGTTGTCCTGTGGCAGTGCACAGTTGGCAGGGTGGAGGTAGGGTAGCTATCGTAAGATCAGATTCCAACTACCCCCCTCATGAACAAAGGACAAACATTGTTGGTCAAGATATCAGAAGGTGTAGAGAGTTCTGGGAGTTTGACTTAGAAGAAGATGAGGATGACAATGAGTGAAATGACAGAGAAGCTTTCTAGTTTTGGTAGTTCATATTTTAGATGTTCTTCCAATATCAAAGTTTATAAGCAAATCATATTTGGTGTTTTTGTATTTTTGGGTTTGATGGTCGCTAGTTGTGTTTTGAACAGTTGCTCCTCTCAAAGGCCTCTTTAAAGGGCCTTTTTTGTAATTTTATAACTCTATCATTTTGTATATATATTAATATAATAGTCCATGAACTTTTTGCAAGACAACATTCGAGAGACAAAGGCAGCATTCATATTTTTTGAGTTGATATCAGCTCATGGACAAAAAGAGTCAAAATTGTTTTACAAATACAAGCAAATCAAGCAAAGGAATGAGCTTCTCAAAAGTAACACCTACACCCAATTCTAGAAGCAGCTGAAGCTTCCAGCCACAGAGGATTCACAAGGAAAAGAGGTGGTTGAAACTGAAGGTCACAAAGAGGAGATTCAGAAACTTATAATGGAACAAGATGCATAGATAAGAGAGATGGAAGAAGAAATGGATTAATCGATATAGGAGAAAGAACAGAGTGTGCAGATGGCCATTATCCCTCTGGAGACTCACTCTGACAGGAGATCAGAAAATTGCAATAGGAAGCTAAAAAAAACCAAGAACTGAAGTCTTTGTTAGAGTCAGCATGGAACAACAACCAAAGTCAAATATATGACTCACCAATTACTTCCACAAAATCAGCACCAAGGATCCGAACAAATGAACAAAATTCCTATATTTTGTAATTTGAGATCTAATTAGTTAGATATTTTATCCATAATATCCTAGTCATTTATGACAGGAGCAGATGTAAATAAATGTATAAATACTTCTTTCTTCGAAGTATTGAGGGTTGATTTTTGCACCCAGGAGCTATTGTGTAAACTTTACAAAGGATCGACCAGTAATAAAACAGGATTGTTCACAAGATTCTTGTGTCAAATTGTTGGTGATGTCTCTCTATCTTTGTTGAATGTTTTCTTATTCTCTGTGATCGTAGAACTTTGTGAAGAGTGAGTGTAAAACATAAAAACCAATACTGCTAACAAATTTGCTCTTTGTATAGTTTGGTTGTCCAAAAAGGATAACTACAAAATTCTTTCACATGCTGATAAAGACTCTTTTGAATGCCTACTTTTATGTTTTTGAGGAACCTAATTCTCTTCCTCATTTAATGATTGAACTACCAATACTGTTTTCATGTTGAATATTTATTGTAATATATTTTCTGTTTTTATTTGTTAGTATATGTTCAGAACTGTGTAATGAGGAATTTTTTTTTATCAACAGATGAAGCTAGATTGAAATAATTATATGTGGTCCCACTTGCACAGGGTGGAATGACCCATGAAGGGCAAACACATAACAGCCTTCTTGTGATGGTCACGATGTGTAATGCTTAAGTGCATGCCTTTACTAACATATTGTGAACCACATTTCACTCATATAAATGACATCTTCCTATGAGTACATTTTTATTTCAGATAGACAACATGCTAATACTTGTTGACAGCACACTCAATTGAATGTCATTAGTCAATAATTTGTGCATCTAAGCTTACCTGTACTTCTAAAGAGCTTCAAACAACATCACTTTTAATCATGGGAATGAAAGAAGCAATTTTGGGCACTTTTGGGTAATTATGTGCATCACAACAACAAGAAACTTTGGGCACTTAATGGAATGGTTTCTTGTCTATCTATGGTATAGGATGGTTATCACTATTTGCATGAGGCATTTTCCATAAAAGGGAACATAACATAAGAAGGAAATAGATGCTCTGAGAGAATCAAATTTAAAAAATTACCCAAAAAACTATGGCGTTGAAACTCACAAACACAAGTTAAAGCCAAGGAGTTTTTGTTGATACTATATGCCAAGAATGTATCTATCAGTGCATACTCAGACCTCGCACTCAGACCTTATTGCAGCATTGTTTGCATTAAGAATGTATCTATCTTGTACATATTCAATATTATGTAAATGAAATCCCTATCCTTGTCACTGTTCTCTGTAAAATACTTAAAACATTATTCAGTGACACAAAATGATTTCAAATACAAGTTTTTTTATAAGATCAATTCATCTTTTACCATGTGTGTACAAGTCTTCTCTACAGTTTATCATTTAATTCTATGTATCAGCCTTACCTCTTTAAAGGTGATCAACTGTTTCTTATGATACTGATGATGTGAATTTCAGTTTTATTATTATTTGTTATATCTATTAAGGCTAATGCAACTAAGACCTGCAAATTACTATAAATTGTAAGTTGTTCATATGGTCCATTAAGGTTAATGCAACTAAGACCTGCAAACTGCACATAACTTGTCTTGAACCATAAGCTGCCTTTAAAATTCCTACAAATTGCTTGAGTCTCTATAGGTTTCAACCTAGTTTTATTATCAAATTTTATGTATCAATTTTATTATAAAAGTAATGTGGAAAAGCGTACATTTTCTGTACTCTTTTAACTGACTTGACAGACATAGTCAGTGTCATTTTCCTACAATACAGATTGCATAATGTATGATGAAATGCAGATTTTCCAGTTCACTGAATGAAGAGTATGATGAAAATCTTTGACATGTATTGATCCCTCCAAAATCTCTGACATGTATTGATCCCTCCAAAATTCAGCTCCCTTGCACTCACTGTAAGTATTTGCTACATGTACCACATGGATTGGATGGATTTGTGTGTCCTCAATGTAAAGTGGAGCTTGCGGTTGATCTCAATAAGCTTCACAATTATCTGACTACTCTATCCAATGGAGGCTTCACAACTACTGCATATGTTTCCGGCCAAGTAGAGGATGTAAACAAGGCGAGTTAGTATGCTTTCTTCTCAGAATAAAACCCTACTTGCTAGTTCCTACCCCCTGTGATTGCATGTTGAATATTTACAGTTATCCTTTAACCTTTCTATGATTCTTTTATTTTCAACTATGAAATCCCTTACTCTAGGCACTCTAGTGTTTCTGATTCACACTCAATTAGTAGAATTATGTTCATTCTCAGCTAGACGCAACCTTTTAGTCCATGTTATATGCTAGTCCCCGACATAGAATTTTAAATTTCCTTCATGTCTCTATTAACAGTCTGGATTTACCTATATGTCTGATGATGGTAACTAGTGCTTGGGGTGAGAGTAATGCTTGACATCCTGAACAATGGAATTGGAATAACAAGAGACCTTATTAAAGAAAAAAACAAATCCTAATCAACCTAAGCAATTTGTAAGAAAAGAAAGAGTATATCAAGAATATAATAAAAACGTCCAAGTAGAAAAGAGGAGCTCAAGATGGTAACTAGTGTTTGCGATGAGAGTAATGCTTGACATCCTGAACAATGGAACTGGCATAAGAAGAGACCTTATTAAGAAAAGAAAAACTCCAAATTAACCTAAGCAATTTGTAAAAGAAGAAATAGTATATCAAGAATATAATAAAAACGTCCAAGTAGAAAAGAGCAGCTCAATGTCTAGTGGACTAACTTATTATTTTGCATCCCAATCACTTATGGTAAATTTTGGAAAACCATACATTTGGAAAATGTCTTTCATGAATAACAAGAACACCAAAAGCTCATGTTTCTTATCTGAGTAGTGACTAGAGAACAAGAAATGCATTCCTCCTTAGAGAAGCAAGGCTATCAAAGTTCAATTAAAGTGTCTATGGAAGAACTTAAAGAGGTTGTTCATTCTATGCAAAAATGCAAAAGCATTGGACCAGATGGGTGGCCAGTGGATTTTTTCTCTGGTTTCATGGAATCATTTGAGGTAGACCTATTGGCCATTATAGAGGAATCCAAGATTAGATGTAGAAACTTAGCAACCTTCAATTATACTTTTATAACACTTATACCAAAATTTAATAAGGTGTTCAATATGGAGGATTTCAAATCAATTTCATTGTGTAAATGCATATATAAACTTATTTCCAAGATTATTACAAACATGATTAGGGGCATATTTTCCACAATTGTGTCCTCTGAACAATTTGATTTTTTAGAAGGACGCCATATTCATGATGCAATAGGGATTACCCAGAAATCTTTACACAAATTCAAGATGAAGCACTTTCATGCATTCATTATTAAATTGAATTCTCCAAAGCATATGACCGGGTCAATTGGACCTACCTTAGACTTGCTATGCTACAGGTTGGTTTTGATCTATATATTGATTGGATCCTCTCTTGCGATCAGTCAATGTCTTTTGCAGTCTTGCTTAATGGTGCAACTTCAATTTTTTTTAGGTATGGGAGAGGCTTGAGGAAAGGGTGTCCCCTAGATCCACTTCTATTTTTCTTGATAATGGAAGGACTAAGTAGAGAAATTCACCATGCTAGATGAAATGGGACTCTTAAGGGGATCAGAATAGGTGGAAATGTTGTTGTTTCTCATATGCTTTTTGTAGATGATATCTTGCTTGTTTTTAATGGATCCGTAAGGGATATAACTAAGTTAAAGAACATAGGATCCATAGTTAATACATGGATCCATGTTTCGCAATTTAAATATATACTCTTCATATGGAATGGTTTTGGTGTCCAGGAAGCTCTACAAGCATGGATGAATAATACAACTTTCTCTGATTTCAGGGCACTTCCATCTCTCATGATATGGGGGGTATGGTTACCCAGGAATAAAATCACTTTTAGGATATACATATCCCCCCACATGCATATTTTGCTAAAAGTTTGGACATCTTGGATAATTTCCCACATACTTCTTGTACTCCAAAGTAGAGAAGGGTTAATGAGGAGATTATAGACAAAATGGTTGTTGGTCCTATTTTGACGGTGCCTCCCAAGGTAGACCTGGCACGAGAGGAGCTAAGGGGAATTTGCTATATATGATACTCACTGGTACATGTTTACAGCTGGAATTGGGAGAAGTATGAACAATCGAGTTGAACTGATGGCTCTCAAGTTAGTTATGCTTTTGGCTGTCTCAAAAGGGGTGTTACGGAGAGAAATTCCTATGGCTTGGGGTACCACAACAGACATCTTAACTCCATAAATCAATCCTTTCCTATATGCAAGAGAAACCAAACAACTAACACTAAAGGATCTTGATTCGTACCTTATTCCGGACGGTTGATGTAGATCCCCGTTGAGCTTTCCAACTTTGGCTTGAATTGATAAATTGCTTCCTCAACATTCAATAAACAAGACACGCATAATATATATAATTGTGTTAGCTCTAGTCTAGCATATGTAATCAATAACATATAAGCATTTGAAATCATCCATGGATAAAATATTCATTCAAACACACATTATTGGACAGGAAAAGATATTTCTATTAATATAAAATCATAGATTACAATGAATACAACCTCTATTGGCACGTCTGTGAATCAGAAAAACCGAGTCCCCCACTTGGGCCTCCACCACTTCAATCCTCCATCTCTCAATAGCAAGCTCACAAGCAAAAGATAAGCTTGGGAAGAACACAAAAGTGCTCCAAGGGACAAAGGGGATGCAGACTCAAGCACAAGTTTCGGCAACAATGGACTATAGTTCTCTTGCTCTCAATTCCTCATGCCTTCAATGTATCCAAATAGTTCCTTATATAGCTCTTCAATGGGGTAATGAAAGGTCGAATCCAAGCGATCTCAAGGCATAGGGAAGGCCAAGAGACAAGTGAGTCAGATCCACATCAAGGAAAACTCCAAAAGAATTTGGCCTTTTGCAGACATCCCAATGTACACGGTTTTAGGGGTCAAACCCATGTATATACGTGAGAAAGGGTTTAAAAGTCATGTATAGAAAATTTTGAATGTTTTTAGGGATGATCTTGGAAACATCAAAGGAACAAAAATAGTCCATGGGGTCTAAGGAGTATGCAGAGGGACAGGGAAGGCCATAAATATGTGATTCACCATGTGTGGTAAAATCAGCTATAACAAATGCCCCCTAATGTGTGAGGTTAGAGGGGTCATACGATGGCCAAAATACATTATAAGTACATCCCAGAAGTGAAGTGATAAAGAACCCAGTGGAAGAACTAGCCATCCAATCAGCACTATACAATGATACAACTCTGCACATAACTGCAAATACATATAGTAGTCCTGGCTACATAAGAGTACAATGGCCATGAATAGGCATGATACAATATGACATATGTGGTCATCACCATGTACAATATAATGAATCTCATAATCTCCATGATGAAGATATACAAAGGATCATGATCTCCATGAAGACTGAAGATATATAATGGATCAAGATCTCCATAATGGCTGGAAATGTTTGACATATACTGGAATCAAGTCACGAGAGATGAAATATCATGAACACTAGCACGATCAAGGAGGTAGCATATAAGAGATACCACCCATCTGGAAGGTCTTCTACACAAACCGCTACGAGTACATGTCCTACTATGTGAATAGAGGTGTCGAGGTCGAACATAGTAGTCCATTGTCTGATTACCGGTCATTGATGTATACCGTTAACAAATGCGAGATAACCCACCGATAATGAAAATGGGAATCAAGGTACTAGAGTGAAAACTAACAAGTGTGAATAAATGTGTTGAGGTCAAACACTTGAGAGAATCCATCGATCAGGGGA
>LPNX011186453.1:72743-141533 GCA_001517045.1 Pseudotsuga menziesii
GGAAAGAGAACCTGCCACTGATGACTACAAGTCTCAAGGAACTCAAAAATGACTCTAGATTCCTATCCCAGAATAAATTATCTGAAGTCGATGGGATGAAATCCACTAGAAGAAGGGCATTAAGGCATCCCCCATCATCCAACACGAGGTACTCAGCAAAGCTGTATAATGTGGAAGGACTCGATCATAAGGTGCACGAACCAGTAACTATACCGAGAATGGCCGACATGGAAAGTCAAGATAACTTAGGAATGGTCGACTCAGGTTTCAACTTCCTTCGAACAAGAGCATAAAGGTGAATAGTGACTGAATGTAGGAAACATAGACTTGATATGCAAAATTGGGACATCTCTGCAACACAGGAGGCATCGACAGAGGCTCCATAAGGACTAGAAGCTTAACCAGTCGGTGGAGTTAAACTCAGATAAACGAGTACATCTCCTAAAGTCAAACTATTAACCCAACCAACGGATGTGATATACGGTGATCTGTTCGAAGGCGACACAACTCGACTGATACCAAAGATAACATCTTTTCTTGTCCGGCTTTTTGGTTTTTTGATTTTTTTTGGACTTTTTCAAATATTTTGAAAAGCTTGAAAAAGAATAAAAGTGCTTTTAGTTACATACTAGGAGGAGACGAGTGTCAATGGGAAAACAAACTAGTTTCAAGCAGCGAAACATACCTATGCTCAATGCAAGGACACATGTGTAGGATAGCAACACTTGGGGGAAAGCCCCCTCCGTGTAAAAATAGGGAATCAAGCTGCAAAGGATATACAAAATGGCTTTGCGTGCCTAGACATGAGACAAGCTCGGGCTATATGGATGATACTCAAAGTTAGGGAAGTCAACATAAGGCTCAATGAGGCAGGAAAAGCTCATGAAAATGCAATTACAACTTGACATAAGGGAGTCCCGGGGAAATGGCCAGCATAAAGTTCAAGAGGAGTATGAAGCTCTTGCTCAAGGACATGGCAGGACTAAAAGGGACTCCTGGACCTAAGAGAGGACTCACAGCATGGGTACCAAATGCAAAAGGGAGCTAACTAGGACACCCATGTATAGGAAAGCTCTACCATTCACATAGTACCACTTCTAACAACAGCATGAAGGTTCCGTGATACCATGGAATGGGTTTGTACCTAAGGTTAAGATGGAACGGTCATAAGGCAATGCATAAGTGCAAGTGGATGTGATATCATAACCTATATGCTAGTTCAGACATAATACCTGTGATAGGAACGAACGGGTTGAAACCTCGGAGAGAGTGTACAAAAACTGGACCCTACATGACAACCATATTCGTCCAAAACAACCCAAAATAGTCAATAAAGAATCCAAACTATAGGGAATAAGGAGGAATGATCATGACAACTGCACCCAAAGGAAACAATGCGGTGAACGATGGGACATAAAAATGAAAGTAAGGTGTAGACACAACATTCATGCATCCACCACCACCCTCGTGAGGGTGACCACTGGTGTAAAGACCGAGCGAAGGGAATAAAAATCCTTCACAAATGGAGTAGAGGATGGAATATGACCATTCCCAAATCTATGAGCATGGTAAGGGGTTGTGATGCCCCCAATTCTGGCACCAGGGTCCGTACTAGGACCAAGGACGGGTGATAGGATACCAGGCATGCCGAAAATAAAAGGACCCAAACTCAAGAGAGCATAAATATACTCAAGTAACCGCGATCCCAAAGGCCAACTAGCGCACAAAGAGCACACTCCTAAGAAAATATACAGCCAAAATACAAGCAAACCAAAGGGAGGATATGTGAGCTCCTGAATGCAATAGGTATGTCTCGCCTAGGAGAGGCTCGAAACTCCCATACACTACAAGCGGAGGTATGTAACCAATTATAGTGGTCCTTAGCTTCAACGCATAAAGAGACTGTGCTGTCCAACCTCTACTTGTCCAAGACACTTGCAAAATAACCTTTGCGAAGTACCCCCTCGATAACCTAGGTAAGGAAACTAAGGTCACCCCAATATAACCAATGCTCAGGCTGATAGTCACAAGCGGGATCGACCATATGGGCAGGGTAGCAAAGCCCAAAACTCCTGAAAGAGCCCCCAGATACGAATATGATCCTGGAAATATTTCCAGTGCTACTCAGTTATGACTAGGGGTCATCCCAATCAATAACCGCTCACACTGCCTCGTGCTTAACTCCCTTGTAAGAGGAGGATCCTGAGAAACACTAATTATACCAAGGAATTTCACACTCTCACCTGGACAGACACATGCATGTTGTTGTTTAGTGGTCTTGGAGAATTTACTCACAACGAACTATTCCAAGACCCTAAAACCTAGTCTTGTTGGTGCACCCTATAAAAGAAAAGAGTGCAATTCATTTTATTATGCGTTGATTTTGTTGGCTGTAATTACTCAAAGGGAAATGGCCATGCAACTAATGACATTATGACTCAGCAGTGAAATAAATATGCACACCATAACAAACAATGTTAAGTGTAATCTTTGTCAAATGAAAAATAGGGTATGCCACTACATGAGATGCATAAAAAATCATTCCTTCAATGTTAATGCAATCCTTCCTATATGAAATCCTAAATACAACTCTCATCCAAGCAATCCAATGCAAGTACCTCCTCAAATCCATATCTAAGATGCAAATACCTTGTATTTTTCAATATAAAAGAATGAAAAATGCAATAAAAGTCATCTAAAACTCTCAGTCTCTGCAGCAAGTATAAAACACAAGCCCAGCAAGACACCGAGACAAAAAGGAGTAATGCACTAATGGAAAAACAAAAAGGATAACTGACTAAAAATACTTTCAAAGAAAAATCAATGAAAAAGCGGTCTCTGGTCACAAAAGAAGCATCCAACAGACAACATCAGACCCAAGGAAGACCCAACCACACTCACAACCCACCCAACAACTTCCCACAACATCAAACTCGCCAAAAGGGAGGATGTACGCGACTGTTTAAAGAAAAACTGCGTATATACGCAACTTTTGGCCAAAAATATGCATGTATACGTTGATTTTGGCCAAAAACCTTCATGTATACGTGACTTTTGGCCAAAAATTTCGCGTATGTACACAACTTTTAGCCAAAAACCTGCGTATGCAGAGAAGATAGTGGTAAAAATCAAGCCAAGGGTCAAACCAATAAAGGGGAGTGTTAATGGATGAACATACTATAAAATGCAACACAGAAACAAGGAGAAACAAAGAGCAAGTCAAGAATATCAAGCACATTGTGCCCCCATACCCCAAAGAAAAACAAGGAACATCCCCAGCAGAGTCGCCAATTTTCTTACGGAGAGAAATTCCTATGGCTTGGGGTACCACAACAAACAGCTTAACTCCAAAAATCAATCCTTTCCTATATGCAAGAGAAACCAAACAACTAACACTAAAGGATCTCGATTCGTACCTTATTCTGGAAGGTTGATGTAGATCCTCGTTGAGCTTTCCAACTTTGGCTTGAATTGATAAATTGCTTCCTCAACATTCAATAAACAAGACAAGCATACTATATATAATTGTGTTAGCTCTACTCTAGCATATATAATCAATAACATACAAGAATTTGAAATCATCCATGGATAAAATATTCATTCAAACACACATTATTGGACAGGAAAAGATATTTCTATTAATATAAAATCAGAGATTACAATGAATACAACCTTTGTCGACACGTTTGCGAATCGGAGAAACCGAGTCCCCCACTTGGGCCTCCACCACTTAAATCCTCCATCTCTCGATAGCAAGCTCACAAGCAAAAGATAAGCTTGGGAAGAACACAAAAGTGCTCCAAGGGACAAAGGGGATGCAGACTCAAGCACAAGTTCCAGCAACAATGGACTATAGTTCTCTTGCTCTTAATTCCTCATGCCTTCAATGTATCCAAAGGATTCCTTATATATCTATTCAATGGGGTAATGAAAAGTCGAATCCAAGCGATCTCAAGGCATAGGAAAGGCCAGGAGACAAGTGAGTCGGATCCACATCAAGGAAAACTCGAAAAGAATTTGGCCTTTTGCACACATCCCGATGTACGCGGTTTTAGGGGTCAAACCCACGTATATACGCGAGAAAGGGTTTAAAAGTCACGTATAGCAAATTTTGCATGTTTTTAGGGATGATCTTGGAAACATCAAAGGAACAAAAATGGTCCATGGGGTCTAAGGAGTGTGTAGAGGGACAGGGAAGGCCATAAAAATGTGATTCACCATGTGTGGTAAAATCAGCTATAACAAGGGGTTCAAAAGATCCAAATTTATGGGTATTCTATACTAGTTATAGATTGGTTAAAAATGAAAAGACTCCAAAGAACATCATGCTGAAGCCTTTATATGGAGAACTCATCAAATAGGAAGCTTATTTCAGAACATATCGTATCAACATATATACATGGAAAGGAACATGTCGATAGATCAATTTTATAAGAGGGGATAAAGGTTGGTGAAGGAAGTTGGCATTTGTGGGAAGGAGTTGATGACAATATCAATGAGCTAGACCCAAGACCACACCCTAGTTGATCCTTTCTTTTCTGAAAGTCAATAGATGGAATACTCTTCACATGCTTACCAATATTTTTTATAGTGCACAGTTTGGTTACTGTTTACATTTTTGTTGTGCACAATATTGTTGGTACTTGTTAATACATATAGCAGGAAAATGTGTATGTGTATAAGCATAAACATGTGTTTATTTCTAGACATGATGATTTATGATATCTATCAGATATTGATGTTGATGCTATATATGTACAAATTTTTTGGCCTATGAATAATGTGGTTCATTTATTATGTTCCCGACAAGGAATATATATGAATCGGTTAGGTCAATTAATTTGAAAGGTATATTTAAATTTTTTAGTTTTCAAATGTTGTTAATATAGTTTGATTAATTTTTATTTTTTATATTATTTAAATATTGATTTAACTTAATTTCTATTGGTCTTTTGTAGGTGACGTTTGCTTGGTTCTTTGTGCCCCAAGACCCGGCGACGTGATAACGTAAGCAGTGGCATTGGAAAATGCTTATGTTGAGTTAATGCAGTTGGTTTGATTAATACAAAATGGTTCACTCTGACAACCTCGAAGCTGTACACTAGTGGCCGTGGCCGTGTGGCTATCTGCATGCATTTCATGTGTGGAATTTGCATGCAGCTCATGCATAGATTTGATATTTGAAATGACGGACGAAGGCAGGTTTCTGTGTTTGATCCTTATTCTGCCTAGTTTCTAACATTGGTTTTATTCATTATAAAAAATTTCCATTCAGAAACTGAAACTATTGGAGCTGTCTCTCAGAATCATCGTGTCTTTTTCTCTGGATCTTCTACCAAGCCTGATATTACTGAAGCGGAACTCAACATAGGCAGGCTACAAGAATCCTTATACACATATTAGGAAAATGTGTCATACATGAGTTCAAGCTTCAAACTATTTTAATAAAAAAGTCTCTGATTCTACTTTAACAGACCTACTTCTAGGAATGGGAGTGTTAGAGAGGCAGCAGGTTCTTCTTGCCGGCAATCAACAGCTTCAACAAGTGAGCCACCCACTTTTCACCTCAGGTTTGACTGTTTTTGTTCCTATCTAAAATGTTGTGTGTGTTGATATATAGATATTAGAAAGAAACAATCATGATGTCTTAAGAGTTATTTTTCATGTTACTGTGAATCAATAACCCATTATCAGATAGATTGTACTTCTCATCTATTGTGGATCTTGACAACAATGTGCTTGCAATTCATTGAGTGTACTGGGCAGGGAGTGTGGCAAGCCCTTATTGCCTATGTGGCCTATGTGTGCCTTTATCTCTGGGAATGGGTTAGCAGTTGTAAAGAAGTTGGCCCATGCACAGGATGTCTTAAGATTTTTATTAACTTTATTATTGTTAATGTGGATCAATAATTCGTTCTCAGATAGATTGTATTTCTCATCTTCTCTGCATCTTGTATTTCTCATCTTCTCTACATCTTGACAACAGCATGCTTGCAATTTATTGAGTGTAGTGAGCAAGGAGCCTGGCAAGCCCTTATTGCCTATGATGCTTGTGTGCACCTTTGTCTCCTGGCTTGGGCCAGTGGTTGTATGGAAGCTCCTGAATTCCTTCATAATGAGTGCATTGTTTTGCGCAATGCCTTTGGGTAAGCTACTAACAGATTTGTGTGTTGTTTTCTTTCAATTCTCATGTAATTTGACAAACACAAGTTCTTTCAGAATGAAGGTAATACTTTGCATATCGTTCAGTAATGTAAATAAATTGTTAGAGTCTAATATGACATCATGTCTGCAACTTGTATAGATTGCAACAAACATTGTTGCAATCAGAGGAAGAACTGTTGAGAAATGAATAATCATGGTGAGAATGAGTGAAAGGATGGAGAGAATTTCATCGAAGCTTGAGGAAATAGATAAAGAAGTGACCAAATTGAGCAAGAACACTTTGAAACGGGTTGAGATTGATGCAAGATTCCACAAAAACAAACACTCCATAGCCTTGGACAAAAATGGCGTAATGCTGGAACAAATTTCAGGAATTTAACACGTCAAGAAGAAAACAGACATAGTCGAGCCAGAAACCTTATGGAATACACTACAACCCTGTTAGGAAATTGATCGCCAAGCTCAGCATTCTCTCCAACTGAAAATGCAAGGAAAAATCCGCTGGCAAACCTGGCCTCTCAATTACTATATATACTAGTGACGGGTAGGAAGTTACCATGGCATACTCCACTTGCTCTCGCCGGTCCTCCAGTCTGCCACCTGTTATGAAGATCTGTTTTAGAACAAATAAATTTTTATGTAGATGATTTGACGGCTGGTTGTATTAAAGAAGAAATGAAGAGCGAATTGTCGCTCGGACTCCCTCCTCTATTTTATCTTGTTTGTAATTAATGCCATCAGACTTTGATAGATCGTTAAGTTTTGTGCCAATCCGCACATAGACGGAGGAAAATAAACAAATGAAGTATTCGTTCCGAATGAGGGGTTTGTTGCAAAGGTTGCAGAGGCTACAGCATGGGCTTCTTCCTCGTAAACAGGCAAAAAGGAAAAAAGGAAAGAACCTTCAACAACAATGATATGCGATGTATTTGGATTATTCCTAACTAAATATTCTCCTGACAAAGAACTAATTAAGGGCCACCCACATCTGGCTAGAAATAGAATTCACCAATTTCATTTACTTGGCTTAGCGGCGATGCATGTAAAATAAAATTCCCTCCTCGCTTAAAATAGCCAAATTTCCTTTTCTCAGGGCCCAGGGGAGTTAAAAATTAATTTCCAAATTTCCAAATTGTGAATAAGACATTTGGCTTTAAGAAAAAAAACTTTGCATTTACAACCACGCCATGCCTCGCCTTGTCTCAGGGCCCCGGGGAGTTAAAAATTAAAGAAAGAAATGAATTCACAAAATTGAATATTTGGTCAATATGCATCCCTTTAGAATATCTTTAGAATCATTCGACACTTCATTTGTTTTGTTCTTTTTGCCTTGAAGTGGACACACATATATCTAATAGCATAATTAATGCCTTTATTAAGAGACAAAACTCAAAACTAATTAATAGTTTTCAAATTAATTACTACCTTAAAAAAGAATGTAATGATAGCTTTCCCTTGAAAAATCAATTTAAATGTGTGCAATGTTAGTGAAAATGAGTGTTAAAAGGTATTGTATATATCTAATAACACAATTAATGTCCTTATTAAGAGACAAAACTCAAAACTAATTAATAGTTTTCAAATTAATTACTACCTTAAAAAAAAGGAATGTAATGATAGCTTTCTCTTGAAAAATCAATTTAAATGTTTGCAATTTTAGTGAAAATGAGTGTTAAAAGGTATTGTATATATCTAATAGCACAATTAATGCCCTTATTAAAAGACAAAACTCAAAACTAATTAATAGTTTTCAAATTAATTACTACCTTAAAAAAAGGAACGTAATGATAGCTTTCTCTTAAAAAATCAATTTATAAGTTTGCAATGTTAGTGAAAATGAGTGTTAAAAGGTATTGTGAATGTCAAGGGTGAAAAGATTTTAGGTATCCATTTATAAAGTTAATGAGTTATATGTAACATATAAAAATAAAAAATAATATTTTGATAAGTGGGTTGGAAATTTTAATAAGATTTATTATTATTTTTTAAAATATAATTATTGTTTTGATTTTAAGTTAAATTTAGAAATATAGAGAGAGATTTATTTTGATCTTAAATTTAATATATTATTTAAATTATCTAAATTTTTATGTACATTAAGTGTTTATTTTACTTATTTAAGTTTGGGAAAATTTAATATCGTATATATTTTATTTATAATTTATAGGTGATTCAAAACTCTTAATGAACCTATGGAATGGAAAATGTCATATTTTGAATATGGCACTTCCTATAATGAACAAAAAATTTACCTAGAAAAATGGTATATGGAGTCGTGCCCTCACTTTCATTGCCTTTCTTTTGCTTTTCTACCCTTCCTATAGAGGATAAGTTACTTTTCAAGCCCAAATGTGCAACTCCAAAAGAGAGGTGGGTACCATTTTAGAAGGAAAAGTTGGTTTCCAACTTTGATAGTGAAGGAATTAACTTAACCACCTAACAAGCATTAGCAATTTATCCTCTAGCTAATAAAAAATGGTTCATCCCCACTCTATGTTTAGGCTTGTCTTTATGTCCTTCATGGCCTATTTGAGATGTAGCAGTTGCTCTCTCAAAGCTGGTAAAGCTCATCCTCAAGTTGGATCCATTGAAATAGAACTTGAGTCTAGAGTTTTCTAAGTAGTCAAATCTCTACCATCCTTAAAAGGGTTCCTAGGTAGGCTATAACAACATTTATTCTATTTTTATTGAGTTTTATGTAGGCTATAACAAAATTTAATCTATTTTTATTGAGTTATAATTTTTTGCATAGGCAATTGCAAACCACTAGCTATTACGGAACAGTTGATCAACCTGCATGTCTTCCAAACGAAGTATAGCGGATATAAAGCACATAGAGCTGGGTGGTGGTCTCGCTATCGAATCCACAGTAAAGTGCATGGTGGATATTAAGAGCAGAAGTACACAGACCTGGGTGGTGGAAGCCCTATCGAATCCAATGGACTACTGCAAAGAAACCAACCAAGCATATCAAAGGTATTAAATGTAGTAACAAATTCTGTTAATAATTATTTTTATTTCATACCTTTGGTTGATAATTCTCCCCTCCTCCGCTGCAGTTACACCAGCAGCACCAAGAGATAATTCTCCCTTCCTCCTCTCCAGTTGATGAGATTTGGATTTTATGCACTTTTCTCAGTATTGGGTGTCTCAATTTGCTTCAGCAAGCTCAAACAGCAGCAGTCACGGACCCAAAAGAAGGTAACCATGGAATATAATTCTGAAAAAATAATTATCGTAAAGCAGGATGCAAGCATTCCCATGACTTCTGTTTTTATCAACCTTTGTTGTTGAACTCATTTCCTTTTTGTTATTGTATTAGAGTCACTTGCTCAGAAGTGGAATATCAATACACAATCTTCTAATACATGGAACCTTACTGGAGGTCCATGCATTGGACGAGCCATCCGCAACACGCCCATTACCGATCCTTCTATGAATCCTGACCTCAAGTGCGATTGCGGCTTCCTCAACGAAACCACTTTCCATGTTGTACAAATGTAATTTCTGTACAAATATTAGTCAAATTAAGGTCCCCATATATCTGCGAGTTTCAATGTTTATGTTCTTAAATTATATAGTTACCTACATTAAAGGTTTCCCGAGATGTAATTTACTCTTATTTGAAATTAGTTATTGTATTACTGTTTAGTCTATTTCTGTAATTTAGTTTTTTCCCTTTTGGGTTTCTCTTTAAGTACCTTGCAATATTTTTCAAACTTAAGCAGAAGGGAGTCATCATTTCTCAGAAGATTAATTAAATTGACTATATGAAATTTGGTTAAAGCATATCATGAGTTATTTTAAGAATGGGAAAAATTCAGTTCCAATTTGAAATAGATTTTTCTGATCTCACGTAGAAATTTTGTTCAGAAATTCTATTGAGATATTCTCTCCGAGCTCTGTTGAATTTTGTTTTCCATAGATAACTTCTCAACCTAAGATCATTTGTTTGTAACTTCTGAAATTTAAAACTATCTTGTTTTACTTTGCTCAAACATATCACAACAGGTGCCAAATGGTCTTGCAGAATCCCTGGACAAAATGCAGTGTAAAGGCTAAGAATTATAGGTCAATCAGTAGAATTGTTCTTAAACAAGTTAATTTGTTTGATTTTAGCTATATACATAACTAGTCCCTATTTGGGATTCTGTATTTAGTAATTTTCTTGTTGCTGGATCTTATGCTTAACCTACCCCAGCTCCTGTATAATCCTTGGATGTAAATATGCTTCATTCTACGAGCCAGAAAGGCATCTTGTTGTCATGAGATCATTATGCTTCATATTACGAATCATGTGGTGAAGCCCAACATTGAAGTCATTAACCAAAATAAAGATCCGTCAAATTGGTTTAATATTTTATGGATTCTATTATAATTATCCATGCTATTATATATTCTCTTTAATGGAAACTGCATAGTTTGACATCGGTATAGAAAATCCAAAGCCCTTTGAGCATTCATTCATTCATTATACTTTCATCACAATATTTTATATAAAACAAAGCTGTAGCTACGGTCTACAAACAACCAAAACCACTGTGCCAAGAGTCTGTTGATTCCATTGCAACACTGCCCACAACACACTTCAAGTCACGTCCATATCAACTGTCACGCGGCAACCACCTCTACTATTTGTGGCACACAATATTCATTTTCTTTTTTTGTTCTGCTGGCTTCGTTGTTTGGTTGCCTACTTTTCACCTACAGACTTAGAAGACGAGGAATACCAGTTGCTTGCTTGCTTACTTGCATGATGTTATTGGAATACCAATGAGTGAAGAAGTCAGTCACTTCGTATACTGGCACGATGGAAGAAGCCGCCCAGTTTTCGCAACATCTTTGACAGGCGTCCAGTTTGGCCTTGCATCGTCCAGGGAAATTGTAAGTGGATGCATGAAATAGAGAAGAATAATGGGAAATCGGGTTGGCAAATAATATATTTTATATTTTAACTCGGTTAAAACTCATTTTCATGCCAATTCAAATGAATAAACAATATATTCTTCAAGAGTGCTTAAGCCAGAAATATTAATAAGATCATCTCCTCTTTCCTGATTTATTCTCTGGACATTGTCCCAGATTTAATACAATACCCAATTTGTATTATATTTTCTGAACTAAACAAATAAATTATCTGACTGAAATTGGAATTTCAAACAATGTGTTATATCAAATTTAAGGGGTGGAATTTCATGAAGACTCTGATTTTGTGTGGAAAAACTATGTGCAAATGAATAAATAAATCACTAAAAAGTTGACTTGTCTTAGATTATGAATCCATGGAGGATATAAGCTGCTTTGTATCATCTGAATGTTGGTCTATGGAGGTTTTTCCTATGGGTGTTAGGTTACCAAAGGGGGATTTGCATCTAGGTGATGGTATAAGGGGTGTCACCGATTACCCAGCTAAAATCCATGTCAAGGATTTAAAACTGGTTAATACACTTAAGGGTACTTCCCCTCAACTTTTGAATTACCCGTGTCACTGGGTGATGGGTCACCAACAACACACTCTATACATAAACCTGAAGACTACTTAAAAGATAATTGCTTCCCAAGCTGATACGATTGTATTACTTTTTTTTAGTTAATCGTTTCGAGCAACTTAATGGGAGGAATTTCTAGTTTCTGAATTTCAAGTTCTCCTGACAAACTTCTTTTGTAGTGTACAGGATCTTGATTTTCTTTCCCACCCCAATATTTGTTCTTTCAGTACCCTCGGTGCTTCCCAGATGAGAAAGTAATGAAGACATGCTAGTTTTAAATTCACTTCCATTTTGTTCCTCATCATGGAATGGAGCAATGTTATTCTTATCCTCATCCAGAGTGTTAATCTCTATGTGTGCCTCATGCAGGATATTGGCTTTAAGTGTATCAGTAGGCTAGTTCTCCTCTCTCTCTGGTTCTGGATTTGTCAATCCAGTGTTGTTCTTATCAATGTCTATACTGTTACTCTGTGTCTCTTGCAGAAAATTAGAGTCCAGTGTCTCAGTAGGGTACTTCCTTTTCTTTGATTCCTTCTTTGTAACACCACTACCGTGCTCCTCTTTTAAAAATGAGCCAACCTGTAAAATGGAAACCACCTTTGAAGTTTGAATGTGTATGTTAAACAAAATATAGCATTTTTTTTTTGGGTTGGGAGTACACTTTTAACCAGTTATCAGCCTTCACGACTCTCTCATCCTTGGTAATGAGCTTATAATTTTCTTGTTATGAGTAGTGAAGAATCTCAACAAAACCTCAGGTGGGGTTTGGCTGGGGTCGGGTCGCGACTGGGATGGAGAGGGTTTAATAAACTTGTTTGAGCAATCACGAACTAAATTGTTTTTCTGGGAAAGGTACCACCAAAAAGGTAAATAATTGACATTGTACAGGAAAGGGCTCTTAATTTGTTGAAAAACAAAAACCAGCCATGATCCGAGGTCATTTATGCCAAAATAGCATCATGCAAAGAATTGCCACAGAATTACCAATTCCACATTAACTCTGAAAATCACGGTTATTGTAAATTTTCATGAATTTTCCTAGAAATTTTATTATATATTAGATTCTTTGTTTCACAAAAATGTTACACTAAAACAAAAATGTTTCACAAATTTAAACCCCTATACAGGGATGCAACTATTCAAGCTTTGATCGGGAATTTGGACTCACCATCACTACCTTGTAGCATTACAATACTATCATGTAATTTAGTATTTTATGTAGCTTTGTATTTTAGAAAACGACAGGCATTTAAGTGTGTTTTGCAACCTATTCTTGTAGTGTAATTATAAATGATGTATTTAAAATGGGTTTATAGAAATGAAAGAAGAGGAATGTTTTTTAAATTCATTTTACAAAATGACATACTGGTTGAGTGCCTCGTGAGCAAAAGAAAACAAAAATAAAATGGCAAATAGAGGGATCCTTAATTCTTATTTGTATCAAATTAAATTTGGTTGTTTGGTTGATGGATGAGAAAATATTTTTAATTTTTTTGATCATTTTGGTTGATGAACCAGAAAATATTTTAAATTGTTTTGAATGATCTGCAATTATTTTAAATTTTCTTGAATTTGGTTCATGAATCTTAATAGATTATTATGTCATTTAAAAGGGTTTGTTCTTAAAATTGTAATTGCAATTGGATTTTTGGTATTTGATTACTTGAGAAGCTGACTTATAGATGGGGTTTTTTTGTACAACACATTGATGCACAGCTGAAACCAAAAATCCCAATGATAATGGCAAACCATTTCCAACTTCCCAGACAAGTCCTTCGATTAGCACTGCCAGTACAAAGAGCATTCCAACTACTCCCAGGCTAGAGGAGCAATTAAAAATATCATCCCAGTTGTTGAAATTCACATTCAATGAGCTGAAATCTACCACCAGGAACTTTAGGCCAGAGAGTGTTCTAGGTGGAGGTGGGTTCGACTATGTTTTCAAATGTTGGATAGAAGAGAATGGTACTACCACTGTCAAGCTGGGGGCCAACCTCACTATTACTATCAAGACACTTCAGGTTTGTTTCATACACTTCAGGTTTGTTTGATATGCAGGCTACTATTTTTTTGTTCTCCTTCTTGATATTTGCAATATAGGGTTGTTTTCCCTAAGTTTGTTTTCAGGTTCCTATTGCTTTGCATCGAAATTGGAGGATGAGATTTCATGTTTGCCGAGGATTTGGATTTTTAAGAAGCTTAAATGCGTTATTTTGAGGGCCAACTATGTGAGCCAGTCCAACAGTGTTGATTTTAGGATTTTAAGTAGGATTATCTGTGAGATTTTTTTGTATATTGATGACCTAAATGTTGTGGGTAGTTTTTTTGCCTATCCTAGAAGCCTTAGAAAACTTTGATAGTAGAATCAATGCATAATATCTGCAAGGAATCTCAATTTTGGGAAGAACATAATTGCTGGCATGTGCCAAACCTATTTACATTGTTAAAGTTTAAATAAAACCTAAAAAAATTATATATATAAAACAATCGTTTTTGTTTATTTGATGTTGATCATGGAAGGATTAGATACAAGTAAGGATGCTAATATTTATGAAACTATCAAGTTAATATGCAACAACATGTGACAATGTCGGGAACATTGCCACCACGTGGCTCTTGTTAATATAATGAGCTACAACTTTTTTTTGTAAAATTTTATTGATCTTTTCTGTGAAAAAAAAACATTGACCAATATTAATAGGAAAAGTGTTTTCAATCATCTTTTACTTTCAATGGATTGTTGAGATGTGATCATGATGTTATGTTTTGGTTAAGTTTGGGCTATATTATAACAATATAAATATATGCTTTCACATAAATATGGTGGGATAAATTTAAACTTGGTTAAGTTGATGCTGTAATTATTAATTAATACATTAGAAATATTCCTTTTCAAGAGATATAAATTAAAATTTTGTGAGCAATAATAACCATATTTGAATGATAAAAATAATCAAAATGTAAAAAATCAACAAATTTTAATTTTAGAGAAGGATAATAGTGCTTGTTTAGAAATGTAAATTGATGAATAAAATATTTTCTTAGAGGATAATTTCCTATAACATTGATGAATCAAATTGTAATTGATGTAAATTGATGAATCAAATTGAATTACTGTAACATTTCCTATCGGGGTATTGTTAATTTGAATTTGAAAGTCCACTAGCAACGTATTGTTAATGCTTTTCCCCTGCCAATTAATTATTTATTGGTGGATTACAGTGATTAAATCATGTTAGATGAATATTTCTTCTATCATTTCCATTGTAATCAAATAGTGAGAAGTAACAGTGGCATTACTTCAGCTCATTCAACTAAGTTCCATTAACTATCCATGACATCTTCTTAAGCCTGTTCACATCAACATCAGATGAAATTTGACTTTCCAGCTTACATTCCCTATTTTCAAAACTACCACTCCAATGTCCTTTACTATATGATCACCATCCTTTGACATATTACCTGATTTAGATGCTCTAGCCATCCTTCCATTAGGAACTTCCATTTCTTCTACCAATAATGAATAATTGATACTTGTAGGTTGACTGACAGATGAAAGTTTAACCTCATGTTCATATTTTAGATTGGAGGTGGCTGCTATATTGTCATCAGTAGTTGTTTTAATGAGACTAAATGTATCTACTTCAGAGTTTCATTTATTACTCATATTGGATATTTCGGTTCTCATCAACAGTATTTTTTTATCTCTGAAACAATATCAACATCAATCTTGTCCTTCATGATATTGGCATGTAGAGCTGATGTAACATCTGTAATGGGTTTGCTAGCTGAATCCATGCTCTTTCCAGTGATTTCAACTCCTTAACTCTGTATGAATTCAACAAACCTAAATTCCAGAGCAATATTAGGTTTAGAAAAAAGTAAGTCTATAAGCATAGCCATCTAGAAGCAAGTATAAACTACCATCAAAAGCTAGTTGTAGAAAGGATAAACTAGCCATCCATGAAGTCACCCTAATGTCTACAGAAACTTTCAATATGCCATGTAATGGAGTTAACACAAGTTCAGCAACAAGAAAGTGCAACTTAAGACCCTGAAAGGTATGTATTTGATAAAATTTAAACATAAGCAGTTAAAAAAAGCTAAAATATAATCAAGGATGTAAATATTAGTGAGCAGGTTGTCTATAAAATTATGCATAATTAAACTCTGCCAGTAGAAATTTGCCAGCATGCTATATTTGGAATATTTTAGAAAGTCCCGGGCATGGATTGAATGTTTGATCAATATTTGACATGTCATTGTTCTTATTTTACACTCTCCTTTATAACGTATCAACAATAAGCATTGTCCCCAACTTCTCTATTTTCATTCAAGGAATGCATTAGCCCATCGCAAACTACAGTACAATATACTATGGAATTTTAGATGGACAGAATTATAAATTGTCAATAGGAATAACTATAGAGACAATACAATATCCACTTTCTTCAGATGTAATATTATTGCCCTTATGCTTAAGAGTATGTTGCTGACATATACAGAAAAAATGCCACGTTCAGAAAAGAGAATACTCCTCCGGATACTATAATGCAAATGACAATTTCTCAATAAAAAGGAGTTTTCCAAGAATCTGCATTTTTATCTTTGAGCTAACCCTCCATCTCTTGCTTTTGTTACTATAGGTGTTGTTGTTATTCATCAAGATCATCTTGTAGTATGTGGGAAATCCTTTTTGGCTGATTTTGAAGTAATCATTTCGTGATCATTGCACTACCTCAAGGCTATAATCCAGGGGTGCTTGAAGCAAAATGCTAGATTTTCACATCTGAGAATGCTCCATTCACTTTCAGCCATAGCATAAATTATGGAACTATCTGTGGAAATCTATATGTCACATAGATTTAAAGCCTTCCCATAGGGGATTCTGTGGAGCTGAAGATGATGCTTCTCCTCTTGTTCTAGAGTCACCTGGCATATAGATAGAAATGACAACATAAATATGTTAACAACATCCATGACTGTTTCCCTTATGAAAATGTGTATGCATGGATACATCAACAACATGGCAAAGAAAGCAAAAACAACAACTGCTAAAGTAGGGCACGTGCCAAACCTTGGAAACTGCCAATGGGTATGCTCCCAATCAACCAGTCGTGCTCCCCGAATGGAATAACCTTGGGAGGAGTACCTGTGCATGTGATGTAATATCGTCAGGGCAGTATTGTGATGCAGAACACTAGTCATCTGAACACCTAAAATCCATTGCATAAGGAGTCCCGTGAAGTGTACCTGAGCTTGCAGTTAGACTTGACTGGTGCTGAATTGGTCTATGTCTTTGCCTTAGAGCAACCGCAGAAGACTACTGCCCCTCTGCAAGCATCCGCACTGCACGTCAACTCATGTGTATGCATGGATACATCAACAACATGGCGAAGAAAGCAAAAACAACAACTCCTAAGGTAGGGCACATGCCAAACCTTGGAAACTTCTAATGGGTGTGCTCCCAATCAACCAGTCCTGCTCCTCGGACGGAAGAACCCTAGGAGAAGCACCTGTGCATGTGATGTAATATCCTCAGGGCAATATTGTGATGTAGAACACTAGTCACCTGAAATCCATTGCATAAGGAGTCCCATGAAGTGTACACGGGCTTGCAGTTAGACCCAGCTGGTGTTGAATTTGTATATGTCTTTGCCTTGGAGCAACTGTGGCAGACTGCTGCCCCTCTGCAAGCATCCGCACTGCACGTCAACACATGTGTATGCATGGATACATCAACAACATGACGAAGAAAGAAAAAACATCAACTACTAAAGTAGGGAACGTGCCAAACCTTGGAAACTGCCAATGGGTGTGCTCCCAATCAACCAGTCGCGCTCCCCGGATGGAAGAACCCTGGGAGAAGCACCTATGCATGTGATGTAATATCATCAGGGCAGTATTGTGACACAAAACACTAGTCACCTGAAATCCATTGCATAAGGATTCCCATGAAGTGTACCTAGGCTTGCAGTTAGACCTGACTAGTGCTACCTTAGTCTATGTATTTTCCTTGGAGCAACCGCGGTGGACTACTGCCCCTCTGCAAGCATCCGCACCACATGTCAACACATGTGTATGCATGGATACATCAACAACATGATGAAGAAAGCAGAAACAACAACTGTAAAGTAGGGCAAGCGCCAAACCTTGGAAACTGCCAATGGGTGTGCTCCCAATCAACCAGTCGTGCTCCTCGGACGGAAGAACCCTAGGAGAAGCACATGTGCATGTGATGTAATATCATCAAGGCAGTATTGTGATGTAGAACACTAGTCATCTAAACACTTGAAATCCATTGCATAAGGAGTCCCCTGAAGTGTACCTAGGCTTGCAGTTAGACCCAGCTGGTGCTGAATCGATCTATGTCTTTGCCTTGGAGCAACCACGGCAGACTGCTACCCCTCTGCAAGCATCTGCACCACATGTCAACACATGTGTATGCATGGATACATCAACAACATGACGAAGAAAGAAAAAACAACAACTACTAAAGTAGGGCACGTGCCGAACCTTGGAAACTGCCAATGGGTGTGCTCCCAATCAACCAGTCGTGCTCCCCAAATGGAAGAACCATGGGAGGAGCACTTGTGCAACTAATGTAATATCGTCAGGGAAGTATTGTGACACAGAACACTAGTCACCTGAACACCTGAAATCCATTGCATAAGGAGTCCCATGAAGTGTACTTGGGCTTGCAGTTAGACCTGACTGGTGCTACCTTTGTCTATGTCTTTGCCTTGGAGCAACTGCAGTAGACTGCTAGGCCCTCTGCAAGCATCCACACCACACGTCAACAAATATGTATGCATGGATACATCAACAACATGACGAAGAAAGAAAAAACAACAACACATAGATATTTTCAATAAATGCAACTGACCTGAGACAATTGATAGTGGAATGTTGGAGCGAGGACAACCCCTCTTGTTGAGATATTGAAACTGGAAAGGATCATATTCATATGCATGGATATTCAAATCAATTTCCAAGATACTACTTTTCTTGATTCTTTTTCCTTTCTTTTTGGGGCTAAGGAATCTTTTCTTCCTCTTCAAAGATGACTCGAAAGCACCCAAGCCATTGGTGAAGTCAAAGTCCATAATATGAAGATTGTTGGCCTCATCCAACAATTTTTTAACTAGACCAACCAACTGCTCAGTATTTATCAATGTACGAGGAGGACTGTTTCTAAGCATGTCTAGGTATCCAAACAATTCATCCCTAGCTAATTGAAGTCCCTCAACATCTGGATCAACAGTATCAGTGGCTGTAAACGTTATATCACCATCTACATGTGAGTTTGGTGCCTCTATCTCGTGAGGGGTATTAAATGAAGCATGCATTGCGTCATGATCTAGTACTGGGCTTGAATCTCCTAATGGGAAATACAACCAATCTACCTTTATAGCATGCTTGCACATGTTGCCGCGGATAGACCATGGGAAATCACACGCTATAAAATTTTCACGATACCAGGTGACAAGGTATTTCTTATGAGGATTTGTTCGACTCCTCACCCAATAGGCATGAGATATGCTCTCATGAGGGCAACAACCACTGTCTAGGATTCGTTTTACTCTTTCCATTGAAGATTCAAGCTGCTTCTCTTTCCTGTAGTTGTTCAAGTATCCTTCTTCTTTCAGAATTTCTTTGAACCGATACACAGGTTCGACATTTGTCAAGAGCACATATAATAACCAATCCATTCAACGAGCACATTTCTTCCATCGATCAGAGAGAAAGTTGGTCTTTATGTAACAATGGTAGGACTCTACAACATTGTTGGTCTCTTGATTTGCATGTAGAAAATAATGACAGCCTTTCACCCACATCCCTGAAAGTAAAAAAACAAGTCAGTGGAAATATATGGTAATTATGAAACACTTAAGCAAAAACACAAGAAAGAGTCGTCTGCACTTACAATACTTATCATCGGAAACCCAATTCTTGTTGAGATAGTCCAGGAATTTCCCGTCATCTACAAATTCATTGAAAAATCCTTGTATTGCAGTAGTCACATCATTGTTGGAACAATACTTCATAATATAGCCTAACTTACTGAACATTGCACTTGCCATGTCTGGACTAGTGGCCAAGTTATTGACGTTTTTTAGCCATGCCCTTCGTACATGCCAAACGCACAATATAACTTTGCACTGTGTCACCCTCTTGCAATGTTTGATGGGTTAAAGTGAGACTTTTTCATAAAAAATATAAGTTAAAATGAATATTAATGATAATGAATATACCTCAATGCAGCTATCTCAGCCAACGTGTCATCAACCATGAAGGCATTGGGTTTCCAATCAGGACGGAGTTGATAACACCTATTCATAAGCTGCTCCAACCAAAGTGCAATATATTTAGTTGTATTCTGCGATGAAACAACGCATGCAACTGGCACCCCACTTTGTTGTGCATCAAATGAAACTAGTGTGTAAATCCGGTCCTGCCATACTCAAACAAGAGAGGAAGTGAAAATATTTTTTATTAAATAAAATTGAATGGCTTAGTATTGGATAATCATATTAAAAAAACACGGACAAAACACATACCCGGTATTTATTTGTACTAAATGTTGATTCCATGGCTATTAAGCTGTTATGACATAGCTTGACCATTGTCTCCAACATCCATTTCATTTGGATTCCAATTATGAAAGGCATGCCTGCATCATTGGGCTTTTGGTATAAGAAAAAATTCTCTTTAAATTTTGGTACCAAAGATTAACACTCATCTCATCCTTTTTATGGATTTGATAGTTTCCTTTGCTCAACAGACAGTAGATGTTTGCAACATCCTTTCTGCTCAAGAATAAATCCCTATCCTGGGCTGTCACATCCAATTTAACATGTTTCTTTATGTGCATTTTGCAAACTGAGTCAAATGGCACCTCCAAAAAAAAGCAACTTTCGACATACAAGACTATGTCCCTTGAGATCTTAGGCTTATGCAGAGACCTGGCCTCGCCTGAAGTGTCATGCAAACCATGACAAGGCCATCCTTGTTTTGCTTCATGGTCATATAGATTATATGTCAATATTGCAGCCTTAGGATTTTGAACCATAACCTTAACTATAAAATGGCATTGGAAACCCCTCTTCTTGGCAAATGAGGCCCTACGTTTAGTTGGTTTTTCTCTTTTGTCCTCCGAACCATAACAACATGCATAACTACATACAAAAAATTTCTAGTGTTAGTAAAGACAACAAATTATAAATGCAATATCATTAATTACATATAAATAATACATTCTTGAGATACTTACACTTCATAACTCAATGAAGCAGTATCATTTTTTCCTGGTTCTTTCTTTTTCCGTTGGATGAAACTACATGGAGCATCGGGGTTCATTTCTTCCCCCCTAATGAATTCAAATACTCTATGGGACAGTATTTTCGCAACACGATCAAAACTTCCATTTGATCGATCAATTTCAGACCAAAGAATATCTTTGGAGGAAAAGGTGAGCATGTGTTTAGGGTCTTGCATTTCAAGTTGCATGATAGCCTACCATTTTCCTTGCTTGCCCATTTTGAATAAATTCTTACAAACAATGTGCAAACACATTACTGGAAAAAAAAACTACTTATATTTAAAAACATGCTTGTAATTTATACGACATGGAATGAATGAAGGAAAATAGTTCGAAATATTGATATCAGTGCGGAGATTTTTGAGGTTGCAACCATGTTTTCCTCTCTAGAAGTACTGGATGATCCTCTAGAGCCAACAACGAGTTAGTTTTTTTCCATTTTTAGTTGCAAAACATTAAAAATAAAATCTCTCTGTTGACAACCATGCTTTTTTTAAAAGAAGATTCTTCATTAGTGTCTGTTTCTCTGGCAGTTCCTAGAGTTAGTTCATTTCAACCAAAGGAAAAATCTAGAGTGAGGAACCCAATAATGCATCAAATTCTCCAGGGAAAATAAAAAACAATCATGTGGACAAAAAACCATCAAAACAACAGCTTTCCAAGGTTGATCTCTCTGAAACTAAAGCTGATGAGAAGGATAACACTATTACTCTTCCTGCCAGTCCTCTTAAGGATCATGTTGGATCTTCTCTAATTGTCCCCAATCCTTCAACAGAGAACCCAGTTCAGGAAATATCGATTTTAGATGCGGGTACACAGTTGGGTACTCCTTCGACTCCTCCGGTATCAGGCACAGAAGGGGGAAATCTACTTCCGGTGCAAGAACCAGTTTCTATTGCTTCAATACAGGAGCCTTTGGATAGAACCCCTTCAAGTCCTCTTGTTAAGGAAGCTCTAGTTTTAGTTGCTTCAAAGCCAGATCCTTTGATCAAGGAGGTGACACTCCAGTTAATCCCTTGTGTAGAGAACTTAACAGAGGAAGTACTGGTTAAAGAGAATTCTAATGGTGAAGAACGTCTTCTTTCTCTTGCAAACGCTTCCCTTGAACTTTCAGCTCAAAATAGCGACGAATCTCATTCTAGTGATGATGCCTACAATGCTTCCTGCCTTTCTCCATCATCCAACACTCTGGTACGGGAGATTGCCAGTCTTACTGAAGATGACAAGATGCAAAGTGATGTCCAAAGAAGGAAAAGAAAGGTAAGTGTTCCTTTACATTACTTACCTGTTCTTTTGTGTACTAAGCCCAAATTTGCATTTTCTGCCAACAATGTGGACCAGATAAGTAGAGCTTAAGTGGTTAATCATTCACTATGTTTGGGTTTGAACTTCATAAGAAGGCTCACAATCTACAATGTGTATTAGTTTGCAACTCAATGGTTGATCTGATGGATTCCATTCAATCAACCATTTTGGTATTGCTATATATATATATATATATATGTATGTATGTATGTATGTATAATGTTGATTATCCAATGAGGGTTTGCGATTGTCTCAACAAGTTTGTTGATTATGCTGGTAAGATTTTTTTTAATATTCACGAGTTTTGTGTTCATTAATATCCTCAATGGTTAAGGAATGTCAAATTGAGTGATTCACCATTAGCAGATTAACTACGAGTTTCCCTATTTTTTCCTCTTCAAGAGTGTAATAATAAAAGTGAAACCAATAAATTGATAGCTTGCATTAACAGTAATCCCTCTGCAAATTGAATATGTGTTGCGTTTATTGATGAAGCAGACATCCATGGCTCTTTGTTTTACAATAGAAGTTGGGGAGACTGGAGAAGATGCTTTGGAAACTAAAGGTTCACAGTCTTCTAAAAAACGGAGTAAAGTTAAAGATCAGTAGTATGAGAATTGTACTTCTGACCAAAAGGGTGGGCATAAAAATAAAAATGAATCAAGAAGAGTTGCACAAGAATTTAGAGGAATGGGTCAGAAAACATCAGAAAATGGAGAAAACTCAACAGAAAATGAAACAGACAAGATAACCAATCTGGATGATTTAAGCAATGAATCCATAAGCAGGACAGAAAACATGTATGTGAGAGATTCTGCCAATGACTGTTCGATAATGCAATAAGGGATTTTGGAGAACAGTGAAAATGTGCATGTTTCAAACACAAACATCCTACTAGAAGAAGGGATAGATCCAGTAAATCATCAACAAGAAAATAACAATCACCCACGTAGAAATTGGAGGAAAAGATTGAAAGCAGGGTATGCTGTTGATGACTCAACAATAGTGCGAAATGACATGTTAGAAGATAGAGAAAATTTATTTATTGAAAATATAGAAAGATTGCTTGAGAAAAAGGTTACTCCAGAAGACAGTCTCTATGACAAAAACAATAATAAATCCAAAGTCTCAAGGGAAAAGATAAAAACGAGGAAAGCTGCAGATGGTACTGTAGTAACTCAACAAGAAATTTTAGATGCAAACATTCCAAAAGACATTGCCACAGGAAATAATATGAATGAACACAATAACAAATCAAAATGGTCGGGGTGGAAAATGAGAGGTAGTAAAGTTGCCCATTGTAATATGAAAGAGTTTAAGGAAATTTTGGAAGATAGAGAAAATTATTTTCCAAACACAAAAACTATCTCAGTAGAAGAAGTAATTCCTCTAAATAATTTAGGTGGAAAAAATAACAGTCAGTCCAGATGCCACAAATGAAAAAAGATGTCTTCAACGAAACATTTAGAATATGGTGATTCAGATACAGGTGCGGGTGATGTTGGGAAACCCTTGGAGGATCATCATCTAAATGAAAATGTTGAAGACAAAAAGACACAAACGAAAAAGAGGGCTTCGAAAATTGGAAAGTCTTTGGAAGTTGCAAAGAAGAAGTTCTCTCAGAGCATGACAAGTCATCGTAGGCATGGTAAGTTGTGTTGGGATACATTTGATGAGCTGTTTTTTGTTGTTTCTAAGTTTTAGTTTTTACTTATATCTTGCAAAATGTAATTTACTCTTGATTGTTTCTATTGTTTGAATGAAAAATTTGCTTTGATCCTTGCAGTGGAAAAGCTTTTACTTGACATCCCTGAAGCTGATATTGACTTTTGAAAGTTGTCCATGAAAGATCTAATTCGTCTTGTAGAAGCAAAAAAAAGGGAATCGGTACTATTTTCAACTCTTTCTCATTTCCGTTTTCTATGTGGAATTAAGAGCAAAGGAATTCACTCCCTGTTTTTCTTTCCAAACCATCCTGCACCATTGAGTGTGAGAAGGGGAATAACTTTATTCATCCAGATGCATCTCTATTCACTTTCAGTATCGGAAACAAAGAGATAATGCAGGTAATCTCAATGTAGATTGTTGCATAATTTAACATATAGAACTAGATCCTATGCTTTGTTCAGTCAGTAGTAGCTTCATTGACAATCCTTTAATTAAGATGATTCCTATAACGTATTTAAAGTAGTTTCATTGACAATCATAATAATTCAAGAGAAAAACGTTCATTCCATTTCTAGTACAATTGCTTGAAATCTGATTTGTCTGATCAAAAGCACCATAATAAAGTTTGTCAATAGTGGACAATGTATTCATTTAGAGTTTATGAGTTGTCCCTTTGGTTCAAACTTCACAATGGTGTTCAAGGCATGTGTACTTTCATAAACTCTTTTCTACCTTTTGCATAATGCACATGACAGTTGTTTTACACTGTCTCACTAGAATGAAATAAATGTTTATTTGATTCTTTAAAAGGGTTGTAAATTCCTTTTATATTACAACTTGTGATTATCATTTCATCTTCATGAAATGGGTTTGGTCCCATTGTTGTTGGATGCAGTTGTTGTTTAATTGTCAAGGTTTAAAATCCATGAAATGGGCTTGGTCCCTTCATAGCATAGGGACACATGCAAATAGCAGATGTACATGACAACAGATCCATGATCTCTCATTTCCTATGAAAGCTCAATCATTATGTGCCTTTCTTTTTGTTTTTAGTGTCATAAGTTCTTGAAAGTTTTTTAACTTTACAAATAAATATATATATGCTCAATATTTACCATGATTCCTTTCAATACCATGCAAGCATGGAAGGTAATCAATTCAAATGTGAATTATGGGCCTTTGTAGAGTTGAGTGGTTGGTCTTTGTGTGTATTTGTGTTATCTATAATTATTTCAACAATCCGAATACCAAAACCAGAAAAATGCAAGCATGGATTGCTTTCTTGATATCCATGTCTCAGAACTTAAAAAGATTATCTCAGATATAACAAGGGCCTAAACTGAAGATGAAAGATGTAGAGTGAAGACGAGGCATGATCTATTTATAAAGCGGATCGCCAGAGGCATGTGCGATTCTTCCTGGAAGGAACGAAAAATTTAAAGTGGTGCGTTGGCCTCCTGTTCAGAACATTAATGAAGCCATTTTGCAGGCTGTGGATTGAGAAGGCTTATCCAAATTGTAATTTCAATAATCTGAATTGATTCAAAGCCTCCATAATATTATTGAAATTGCAATTTATGATTATTGATTATTGAGATTGTAACCTGTTGATTTTTATGGCTGAGTTTGCAAAATCTCTGGTGATCAGTGAATGCAAATAGCAGCTCCAGAAGAAACAGAGCACATAGAGAAGTCGTGCGGAAGGAGATATGCTGCCAGCACCAATGAATATAGTGAGAACGCTTAAAACCAATGAAAATGCTAATGATGGATTCTGAATTATCTGTGGTGATCGATGAATGCAAATAGTAGCTCGGAGTAGAAACATAGCATAGGGAGAAGTCGCGTGGGATCGTTTGAATTGTGCAGGGAGTGTGGTTTGTGGCAGCCATCAATGCATGGGAGTACGTCGAGAAGGCAGAGGAGTGGAGTAGACCGCGGTTAGATCAATGTTAACGACGGAAGGTAAGGTAACGTAACAGTGATGAGGTGGAACGGAATGCCGGAAACAGATAGGAGGGGTCGTCGACGGTGGTCGGAGTGCCAACGCGACGATTGCTGCCGGGCAAAATTGTCGCGTCGATGGAGGGAATCGGTAATTGAAATAAATATTATTCTATTCAAAAGCTAAGAACCATAGAAACATACATAATAGTTTACAGTTGATGTTGTTTCTTACTTCTTAGATGGTGGGAGTTAACAATCTAAATAAAAATTATTTTATATATGTAAAAAATGTTTTTTTAAACACCTTTAGAATTTGGTAATGTTTTCCATTAAAAATGATAAAACTTAATTATAATACATTTTTTTTAAATATTATATTAGGTTGATGGGAAGCATGAAAAAGTTGTTTGCCAAAACCCTGCTCACTATTTGGATTTATTGACAATATTTTCTACATACTATTTAGGAGAATATAATGGAGATGCCAATCTTGAAAGAAAACTGTACTGACTTTAAAAATCCCATAAACAAATAGACTCCAAACCAGCGCACAACTGATAGATACGTCTCCCTGTCACATGTCTGAATGTAAAAGCAACTTGAAGGAGCTAAAGTTGTTAAACAAGGAAGAAGAAGCCTTGAATGAAACAACATGACGAGCTCATGTTAAAGATCTTCATTAACAGATCATGAGTCTGACTAGGAATCACCTCAAACGGAAATGCTCCCAATGTGTCTTGCAATGATATATCAACTGAACCTCCACAATCGCACAAAGTTTTACTTTCAGTTAGTTCCTTGGGAATAGCACATGCTTGTTCTTCAAGAAATGGTTACTAATTTGGTCTGGATGTCTCCTTGGTTTAGCATCATTTTGAAAGCTCAATGGAGGCACCTCCATGAAGTCTCCTCACTGGACTTGTTTCTCAACACCATGAGAAGTTTTTTTTTTTTTTAAGGAAAAAATACCAGTCTTTGTTATTCATATGAATCAAAAGACATCATTTACATATCAGCATGATGACTGCCAGATCCCAGTGCCAACATCCCCATGAGAAGTTTTTTTTTTTTTTAAGGAAAAAATACCAGTCTTTGTTATTCATATGAATCAAAAGACATCATTTACATATCAGCATGATGACTGCCAGATCCCAGTGCCAACATCGACAAATATAAATGACAATACCAAGCAGCAGATACATCATATACATATCTGCAAGAAGACTGCCATATCCCAGTTCCAACATCAACAACTATAAATGACAAAACAAAGCAGCAGATACCAAAGAAAAAGTCTGATCATAGCAGACTTTTCTCATCATCCCTGTTATAACAGGTCAGAAAGTACTGATTAATATCAAAGATGAACTTCAAACATACAAAATCAGAGCAAAACATGCTGGGAAGAAGGACTCTACATAGAGCAGAAAGAGATAATCAAGCAACAGCTATAACCATGCTGAACAAAGAGATATTCAGCTACTCTAAAAGAGATTAAGATTGCCTTGATTCACAATCAATCCATCCATAGATTCTAAAAAAGTAACAACTCCCATATCCAAATTCAGGCCTTGTTTGGAGAGTGCATCTGCCAGCGTGTTATGCTCACGATATGTATGTTTAAAGATCACTGGCGGGGCCTTTTGAAGCATAAGTCTTATGTCGCAACACCAGTGCATCAGCGATGGAACATCAAGTGCAGTAATTCTGTTAAGCCATGATATTATAACCATTGAGTCCCCATAAATCAGCTGCATAGGAATACCCATCAATAAGCTGACTCTAAGAATTGCCCAGCAAGCCAATAACTCTGCTCTTGTGTTCGAACTTCTTCCACAACCCATTGAAAAACTATAGAAATGAGATTCATTGATAAAAATCACATAACCTGATCCTCCAATATACTTTGCAGAAGCTCCATCGAAATAACCACAAGGAAAACATTTTAATGGGACAGGTCCTATATTGCGAAATTTGTGAATTTTCAGAGGAACAGGGAAAGTATTGATCAAGCCTTCAATTCTGGCAATCAAAGCAGAGAAGGATGCCTTTTTCTTTCCAAATAGGCAGAGATTACGGATGAGCCAGATTCCCCAAAATATAAATAGAGGCAAGAAAAAATAAGTGGCAGAACTCGCTGTACAAGAGAACCAACGGTCCAAGAAGGAGTGAACAGAGCTGAAGATAAGGAAAGAGCAGCTGAATTTTCCCTCAAAGAAAGAGAAAATACAGGCAGAAAAAGGACAGCAGAAAAAAAGATGTTGGATATCTTCCAGGTTATCTTCATAGAGGACACAACGACTAGGCCCATGGATGCCTCTAGTCTACAATTGCTCCCATGTTAAAATCTTTCGATATATCAATAGCCAGATAAAGCATTTAATTTTCAGAGGGATAGTCAAAGTCCACAAAATTTTCAGAACCTTGTCATTTAATTCTGAACAGCTATTAGAAATTACACAGGTATAACCTTCAGCAGCAGATATCGGCCCTGTTGTATGAAGAGGGGTCTTTGCATTTTTTTTTGTTGCCATTTGTAAGAGGGATTTCATTGTTTACATTTATATATAGATTCATTTTAATTTTGGTTGATAAATCCATTTTAATTTTGGATTTATCATCCAAAGTTAAATTGGATTTAAGTTGGTATTTAACTAGCATATAATCATAAGTAAAGTGGTTAGTGAACATCTATACAGCTAGCCACTTAGTTTTGTGGAAATTTTTGGTTGTTAAATAAAGACTAAACATTAAACTAATTATCAAATAAACATTAAATTGATTAATATAAACATAAAACAAATACTATTTAATAATAATAATAAAATCAGTATTGTTACCATTTCTTAATTAACCATCACTTAAGTAAAGCTTATTTAAATCTTAATCATGATGCATTTAAGCATAACAATATATGACGACCATAAAATGAATCTTGGTTGTACACTTGTTACACTCTGTTAATCTTGTTAATCCACTCAATTAATCTCATAATATGAGATAATATGTAAATGCTTATCAACCTAATTATAATGAATTATACCGTTCCACATTATTGTAAAAAAATATAATGATTTTTGAGTTGACATCATATTTCAATAACCTTATTTAAGGTAATAAGTTACCCGAGCTATTAAAAAAAAATGACTTATTTATTTTATGTTTTGGACTTTCCAATAATTTTTTGTCTGAATTCGAACAAACCAAAACTCAAAATCGAAGAAATATCACTTTTGAAAATTAAAATTTATGAATTTATGTATTTTCAGCATTCACAATTTCTCTCATACTCCCCTATATACCCAACTAACAATATAATCAACTAATAATTTAATGAAACCTATTTTTTGTATAAGAAAATCCTTGAGTGCAGTGATAAGTGTTTTTTGTTACAATATGTATTTATAATTACATTGATGAGTGGTATTTATATTTTCAACGTAGGTGTCGAATTCCATAATTTTAAATATTTTTAATTCTTATACCTTTCTAAGGTAATTATTATACTTTCCAAATGCAAGTATATAGCTAGTCAAACAATAATTTCACTTTAATTAATTTATATATTTTTTCACATGAGTTTTATAAAACTCATATATTAAATTAATATTTTAAAATAAAACTATATTTTTTTATTTTTTAAAGTTTACTATTTCATTTTATGATTGGTTCATTCTAATGGTATGACTAATTTTCTTTAGTGTGCAAATGAAATTGTTAGATATAAAAAAATATATAACAATATTAAGTGTCTTGTTTATTAAAATAGTCATAATGACTAATATTAATAGATGTGACAATCACATCACATCACAACAATTAATTATAGCTATATCACTATATACACCTTTTATTTAAATATAATAAACTTTTTTTAAAACATATATAAAACACCAATATATTATAATATTTTTTCTATAAAATTTTAGAAATAAAATCTAATAATATCAAGTGTCTTGTTTATTAAAACAGTCATAATGACTAATCTTAATAGATGTGACAATGACATCATAATGATTTACTATACCTATATCACTATATAGAACTTTTATTTAGATATAATATTGTTTTTAAAATATATATAAAGTTTAATATATTATAATATTTTTTTATATAAATTTATTCAATAAAATATCTAAACTAAAATTTCCAAATATTTATTTTCATATTCAATTAAGTTTGTTTTCACATATTAATGAAACTAAAGATTAATTTTTTTATGCTCTAAACAAATATTTTTTGAGTTATTCAAATAAATGTGATAATTAATATTTTAATTAGTTGATATTATACTAGAGATTTACCAAATTTTAATAATTTATTTCGTCTTATTATGATTAATAAAAAATAGTATATTTTATTTTGGTAAAATATTGTTAATAAAAGAATGCAAATTTTATCAGATCTCTATAAATATTATATAATTAATATCTTAAACATTAAGTATTTAATAAAATTTTGATTTTCCTAAATGATAATGACATTTTCTCTATTATCCAATTTTTTCATGTTAAACTTAATTTTAATTTTGGCTTGTATATAACTATTAAATCAAAACATTTCTAAAATTTGGGCTATACATAATTATTAAATCAAAACATTTTTAAATTATTAAATTAAATCTAGGTATCTAAAACTATTAAATTAAAACATTTTTAAAATTATTAGATAAAACCATTTCTTAAGGTAGGTATAAACAACTTTGCTGTTAATTTCACTTGTTTTGATTATCAACTAATAGGATTAAACAAACCTAAAATATTCTTAGATGTTTAAAATAATGAATAAAATTTAAAAATTCATTTTAATTTTATTTTAATTAAATCTTTTAATTTGAGGTTTTTAGACTATTGCAAATTATTCAATTTGACTAAAGGATTAAATTTATACATTCGATTAACAATGGATGATTTGAAGCGATTCATAACTGTGAACAAATTTGAGGCGAATTGTTGTAGCAAACGTAAATGTTAAGGTCGCAAGTTCAAACGCTCTCTTAAAGTCAATATTTTATTTTCCTCACGTGCAGAGACATAGGTTTGCTCCCTTCACATGGAGATTCAAAATACTTATAGCATTAGTTAGAGTCATATTATTATGGTCGATAGCTTACTCAACTGTTTATTTCATATTAAATTGGGTTGCAGGTGGATTAGACGAGAGGATACACACGGATTTCACTACCAACATGCGTTCATGGAGCATTCTTGAGTTTAGATAATACATGGGACCTGTCATCTGTTGGAGCATGAAAGAGTGTTGTGATACCTATGGACATTTTCATATGCAAGTGATGACATGTGTAGTAGCATCATCCATATTAAAATTGTAGTATTAGTTCGTTCATTTCTATTTTGGTCAATGTTCTCACTCCATGTTATAGAGCCATAAGCTTTATTAGGCACTTAATTAAAACATTTCTAATATACAAAGAATAAATTTCACTTGTTTATTTTTATATTTTTACTAGTTTTGAAATTATTTTTTTTTATTGTTTTTTAATCGGGCTTATTGTTTGGCTTATTGTTTAAAGTGTAGTAGGATGACTTCTTTTTTCTCATATACTAACTTAAAAGTTGTTTGCCCACTTGATATTTTATAGGTTGTCCTATATGCCCATAATATTGTAGGGATTTTGTCATCTTATTTGTCTTTGTCGATGCTGCATATTTTTGTAAGACTCTTTATCATTTTTTATTAAATGAATCGATAACACCATTCAACTGCTAGTTGTAAGATGAATTATTATAATGGTCTATCATAAATTCTTTGAGTAAAACATCTATAGTTTTATTTATGAAGTGTGGTCCTCTACCACTGATTAAAGTAAGAGGATGTACAACTCTTGTAATAATATTTTCATAGATGAACTTCACTGCAACTTCACTTGCACAAACCTCAATTAGTCCTGCTTCAACCCATTCGGTAACATATTCCACTTCAGTAATTATATACTAAGAACCCATCTATCGTCCATATATCGGGAATGGTCTCACAAAGTCGATACCTCAAATTTAAAATGTTCAACCAAGGTTTACAGATATAAATGGCATTTTGTTTCATCGCAGGGTTCGACCCAATCGTTGGCACTTTTCTCATTTGCCTATATATGACTTGCAATATTTGTTTAATGTTGGCCACCATACTCCGGATTGTAGCATTTTCCTAGCAATTGTGTCAGCCCAAAAATGTCCTCCTACTAGACCCAAGTGTTCTTCTTCCATAATGGCTTCCCTTTCGTGGTCGAACATGCACCAATGGAGTATTTCGTTAGGTCATAATTTATAAATATATCCGTTGATTAAGGTATAGGGCATAGATTTCACTAATATTATTTTATTCTTCTTTTCTAATGTTCCTTCAAGAGCTTGTCTCTCTTGTAAAAATTGGGCAATGTCGACAAGCAAATTCAAACCAGCCTCGACTCATAAGAGACATGCATCAAGAAATTTTTCATTTATGCTGATGAAATCTTCATCGTTTTCTATACATGACATATGGTTAGGTCTCATGTTTGATTTTCCTTGTTGGAATAATATTTCAAACTCGAATTCATGGAATAAGAAGATCCAACACATATTCAACCATTATGTGGTGGTTTGTTTACCAAGTATTTGAGAGCTTGGTGATTTGTGAAAAAGATGAACATGTTACTCAATAGATAATGTCAATATTTTTGGAGTGCAAAATCATGCATAACACTTCATGTTTAGTCATTGAATAGTTTCATTCTGCTTTATTTAGCTTCCAACTAGGATATGTGTTAAGGTAGTTGATTTTGTCATCTCTAGCTTGGGTAAGTATTATGTCGGCCTCAATATTTGATGCATCTATATGAACATGAAAATTCTTGGACCAATTGAAGAATCTGAGGATTGGTGCTTCGACCAATTTTTTCTTGAGGAGTTCAAATGACTCTGAAATTTTTGGCTTCTAAATGAGTTCAACATTTAACTTGAGCAATTATTCTAAGGGGAATGTCATCATGGAGTAGTGCCTTATAAATTTCTATAATATCCTGTATGTCCTAGAAATATTCTAACTTGCTCGGGATTTACTAGGGGTTTCAAGTCAATAAATTCTTGCATTTTTTCCAAATCAACTTTGCCATTCCTTCCTTACAAACTATATGGTTGAAAAGTACTCCAATGTGCATGTAAAAGATACATTTTTTTATATTCAATGAGAGATGGATTTGTCGACACCTCTCTAGCATGAGTCAGATCTATTGGACGTGGTGTTTGAGGATAGTATGGATAGTCTAGTCATCAAAGTAGACAACCATGATCTTGTACATAAATTCTTGAAAATTTTTAATAACAATTCTTGAGAAGATTGTTGATGCATTTTTAGTCCAGACAACAATATAAATTTATATGAAAATGACCCAAATTTGCATACAAATGTGGTATTGTGTTGATCTTCTTTTGATATAGGTACTTGGTTATATCCATATAAACTGTTTATGATTGAATGTAATTCATGACCCATGACTTCATTAAAAAATTTGTCAGAAAATGGTGTCGGAAACGAGTCTATAAGTGTTACTTTATTTAGGCCTCTGAAATCAACACAAGTCCTCAATATTTTGGGGAAATTTTTCTTTGGCTAAATAACCATAGGGTTGACCCTCTATGACTGATCAATAGGGTATATGATTCCTGCAATTAACATGTTCTCAATTTCCTTCTTTTTCAATGTCTTTGATTTTATGGGATAGTTTGTATGGTCATTTCTTAACAGGCTTTGCATCTGGAATGAATCATTTCAATATTCATGATGTCTCCCATTTCTTGTACCAACCCTTTCAAATATTTGTAGTCTCTAGCAAATAAATCTTGATATTCTTTGAGAATATTTGCTATTTCAGTGGTTTGTTGTTCCAACCAGTAATCTCCATTTTTTCCACTTTTGGGTTTTATGTCTATAAAGATATCATCTTCTTTTGTTTTTATTTATGTTCCCATCCATTCTAGTGTTTTTAATTTCTCAATCGATCGATGTTGTTCCTTGAATTTAGTAAATTATGGAGGTAAGTATCCAAGTTCAGGACCAGCTTCTTTATCTTTAGTAGAGATTTTTAGAGCTGATTTTATTGGATGGGTTGTCTAGGGTGGTCGTTCTTCCACTAATTTTTTTTTCTTGGGGTTTATAATTATGCAAGTCCAGTCGAGTTGGGGGGTGAATATGTTGCTTTTGGGTAGTCATGACGATGTTACAATCTAAGTTTGGTCGGTCGATAACATTGACTGGTCCTTCCATCGATTTGATAAAATGGAGAATTTCTTGGACTTCTTCCTTAAACCATTCTTCTATAAGACAGAATGAAAATTAATCCTTAATAAAAATTTCTTTAAGGGATTTCCAATTAATTTTTTCTCCTCCAACTTCTTCCATTTTCTACCATTTATTAGGTAAGGCATTCAATGTGTTGGAAGACATATGTGGTCATGCTCGCTCATCTTGGTAAATGATCCTTTTCCATTCTTTTTAACACGTGTTAGTGTGTTTTATTGGGTCTTGACTTTGGAAAAAATTCTAATTTTTTTCTTATGTATGGTTACCTTCCTTCCTTCAAACCATTCAACACAATAGGTTGAAGTAGTAATCCAAGTCTGTAGACTTAATTGATGGGTATCCCACCATCTAGGCACTTGACCGGTAACAGTTTTGACTCAGCTCTAAAGTCATCCTTGTTCTCTAACATTATTAGAGACTTCTTCAACGTGAATTGATGGTGACTCATGTTCGTTGTACTTGATAAGTGGAAGGTTAGTTGGTTCAGATTTCATCAAAACTAAAGAGGGGTATTCTTTACTTTATTTTCAAATATTTTTTGAATACTTTAATTTCAAAAAATTATCATATTCTTCGCTTGAGGTATGACTTCAATTGTCCAACATTCTCTTGCATATGCTTCATAATTTTCAATTTTCCAGTAGTAAAGTTCCGAGTAGGAGTTTTATCCAATGAACATATGTGAGATTAGATGGATTTCCTCATATTCATTTGGTTCGATCAAATCTTCATTATTTTGCATGACTTGTTGTAGGTGCCTTATATATACATCGTTGTCATTGATCTCTACCCAAGGTTTTCCTTTGGATGTATGAATAGGTACAATGAATTTTCTACCATCACCTTTCAATTTTATTCTATCTTTCTTTAGTGAAATAGAAGCTTTCATTTTTCTACCCCAAGTTCGATCGACTAGCGCAGGGAAGGACTTGGATTGTTCTTTTGGGTGGATTATTTCAAAGTTGAATTAAATGTCAATACCCATAATTGTAGTATTGACATTTATCCATACTCCAATAGGATTGATTAAGCCTTGTTCAACAAGTTTAAGATAGATGCCCAACTCAGACAGTCATGGTCATCCCAAACTTTCCCAGGTAGATTGAGTCATAGTGTTATCTTGGCAACCGAATTCAAGGATGACTTGTGAGATGCAATTTCCTTCAACTTCGAGGTCGACCCGTAGGTAAATGTTGAATTTATCTTTTTGGTTAAGTTTGTAGAGGTTCTTAGATATTTTTTCATTTGATGGATTATATCTTATCATGTACATTAATTCAATTAGATATGCAACAACATATTCTTTCATACAATGTTGCAATAATTCATTGAGTGTTTTATTGTGTGATTCTGGAGTATCTTATTCAAATGCAAATTCTTAAAAGAACTTGTATTATTAGAAAAAAAATCACTTTTCTTATGTGGATTTGGGTAGTTATTCTCTTTACTTTGAAGTTTTGTGATGTGGGGGTTATCACTTCCCATCTTTGTTCCTTGTCTCGACAATTATGCGCAAATTTTTATAATTCGGTGATTCATGCTTAGGGAAAATAAACAATATAAATTAACACTATTTTTATTATCTTTTCAAACATGATGGGGCATTCATACAATGTGTGCTCCCCCACCCCACATTTTGTACATAACTTAAGGTCCGTCATATTTTTTTAGAGACAAACAGGACACAAGTGTTCTTCACTGAAGTAGATAAAACAACAACGATTTATTTAACCAAAAGGGTGGTTACCCCAATTATTGTTAAATATCCCACGACCATTATAGCTTCCACGTTAGTTATATCCATTGGTGCATTGCTCGTTATTGTGAAAGTATCAACCATTTTGATTTCTCTGGTCGGTAGTTTGTGATTAATATATTATCTGGTAATTATCCTTTCTTTTCAAGTTCTTCACACATTCTATAGTGTTATGTTGAGTTGTTCAACAGACCCCACACCATTTTGGTTTACTAATGTCAACATTATATTGACAACTTGTCGTCAAATGTGGTTCAAGCCTTTCACATATATCATAGTAATAACTTGTTTATGCAATTAAAAAATTGTTTGGTCGTCTTTCTTCTAGGAATAGTCTTAGTTCTTATATTAATAATATTCCTTCTTTCTTATAATTAATAAATTTAGCTTCCCATATTGTTTCATAGAAAAACAATGTTTTGTAAGGTCCTCATCCCCTTTATAGATAGCAATGTGGAACGAATGATGGAAAACCTTATTAACGAAGTTTCAATATCTACTTCGAGTTCTATTTAGATTACTTACTAGAGACAAATCATTGATTATGGACAAACTTACTTCTTTACAATGAGTTTAGGTACTTACTCCTTATCGATGAGTTTTATAATAAGATACTCAAACTTCTTCTATTAATTCTTTGTTGAAGGATCAGATATCTGATGGGATTCGTGCTTTAATCAATAATGTTGATGGCATGGGGGTTACCACCACATTTTCTAAATAGAATAAGTGAAAACTATGTCTTCTGAATTCATGTGCAAAATTAATGCAGTTACCATGAAGTGGTCTCTCAATCATCAGTCGGACCATAATTCATCCACATTCATCTATTCAATAACATATAGTAGCTTCAACAACTCTAATTCCTAATTCGTATTCGACAAACTATATTACACTCGAGCCATAATTAAAAAGGGTTGGGACTTGGTTGATGGGTGTCATAACTTCAAGAATAACAATTTGCAATGCTTGTGTAGTTTCCTCCATTAATAAAGGTCCTTTGAATGGTGCCTCACCCTCTCTCTCATAAGGTCGACTTTACCTCAACTAAGATGGGACTTTTGGCTACTCAATATTTTTTATCGCCTTCTTCATATTCCTCTTGTTATTAAGTGGAATTGAATGGTCCCTCAGCTTTTCCCCTATTTCGTGTAATTTTTTGCCTTCAATTTTCCAAATATTAGTTGTCTGATTTTGACTGGCCATCAATTTTTGTCAATTCAAACTTGAGTTCTTGCTACGATTCATTCATGCAAATTTTGTTGACTAGCACTCTCCATTCGTTCATCCATACCACGTGCTTGAATACCCCCCAGTGTCGACCTGACTATTACTAGTTATTGATGGAAGTGGGTTCAACAATGGTATTCATCTACTAATAAAATATTCCCAATCTCACTCACAAATGAAGCACTCCCAGTCTTTTGTTTTTGCTCCTAGCTAGAACTAGCATCAATTACCAAGGGAACCCAATATTCGACTATATGATGGACACCTTTTCTAATTAGAAACTTATACAACAAGGTCATAATTGTACTAAAAACATTGCCATGGAAGTTGTTATAGAATTTGCTTCTGACTTCGTAAAGGCAATTTCTTTCTTCAATAGATTATTCTTTGCAGAAGTCATTTCCTATCTTTTCAAACTACTTATATAAGTTTGCACGGCCATTATTAAAGAGTTTTTTCATTAACATTCTATCATTCTAAGTGTCTAACTTACTCATGAATCTTATCCAAGAATTTCATTCTTTCATGTGTAAAGGTTTCTATGAATAGTTCATTAGATTCAGTGAAGAAATTTTCTTTATCATGCACAAATGTCAACTTGTTGCTTCTGGCATAGTCTAAATATAGTTTGTGATTTTTTGGTTCCACCACTCTTTGATTTTTTCCTCACTCATCATTTATGTACGCATGATCATTTCATGTCCCAAGTTAGTACTACTGACAACATAACCAATGTTGTAATCGATGGGATTACATGTGGTTACCAATAGCACAACATAACATATATCAAGAACAAGATCACACATACATAAAGAGGAAAATAAAGTAAGAAAGTAATGGATACAACCAAAACAAGTCTTTTATTATATCATCAAGCCATATTGTACAGAAAATGGGATAATCATCTCTATAACATTCGGCTCATGATCATATTTATATGGTTCATACGATTAGTTATATAGTTATAATGACCTAACTATCTACAATCCAACCTAATGACTCGACTATATTGGGTTGATTAGTGAATGGTTGATTAAGAGGACCTAGTTGACTGTATGAACTCAGATCCTCCAACAAATCCTCTTCTTTTTTAGTGTTGTTAGTTTTATGTACCCCTTGTTCTTCTCCTTTTGACCTAGTGGGTTTTCTTGTCTTATTTCTTCAACTGAACCTTCACTAGGGGATCTTGTCTGAACCCTTCTCTGCTTTGGATCCTCCTCCACATGTTCTTCTTCTTCTTTCCTCTTCTCTATCCTTATCATACCCATTAAGATGTATTGGCGGATTATTCCAATCCCAACCATACCTAATGCACCTAGTAATTATTGTTGATCCAAGATAACCCCCTCCTCATGTTCATAGGAAAAATTTACAAAAAATTCGTCACTTTCTAAGGGCAACTATTGCTCATATGGGGATTTTCCCCAATTGGTTATTAGAATAGGGGCCTCTTGTTCATAACCAGGGGATATCTTCTTGGGCTATAAAGTTTGGTGTAAGGATGTGTTATCTCCCAATACATGCCCCCATTGTTGAAAAATGTGGACAATGAGATAAATGTAGAATGCAAGTTTTTCCTTTTAGTTGGGAGCATACTTGGTTCTTCTCTTTTCTTCTCTTTTTTATTCCTTATTTTTCTTGTGTGATTTCTCTTCCTCATACATTTATTTGTTTGCATGCTCTTCCTCTCCTACCTTGTGTCACATTCTCCTTCGCATAACCTTTCTTATTCATTCCCTCTCATTTACTATTCATTCTTCTTCATTCTTCAAGTATTCGAGATCCTTCCCATAATAAAACAAGGACACCTCCTTCAAAATGAATCATCATAGTTAATAATACTCCTCAATATATTTTCCAAAAAAATAATACACCACATAAAGGTAATAATGCCTCCCCCACACATGCCATTCCATAATATTAAAACTTAAATGAATTTCATTAATTCAAATAAGATTTTTTTCATATAAGTTCACCACCTATTTCCCTTCCACCTATTGGTTGATTAAATAAAAGTCTTGTCTGTGACTTGGAAGATAAATTTTGGGTTTTATTATTTTCTATAGTTTGATTGATACCCCCTCCCCCCCAAATTATTGATCAACAAATGAGGATTGCAATGATGGGGAAATGGTCTTTGCAACCTCCAATTTCATATTCTCTACTTAAGAAAAAAAGAACGCCCTCATGCCAATGACAAGTGTTTCAAACAAATATTTTATAGCTCTATAATGCATATTTTTCTTTATCATATATAACATAAAAAATTCAATCCCTTTCTTTTTCTTTCAACATATCCACGCCCTAAACCCTACAAGTATTATTTTTATCATATTCTTCATTTTCACTTTCTTCCTCATTGTCAATGCTTTCTCACGATTGTTAAACTTTCTACTACCATCATCAACTGTAAGATGCTTCCCCATATCAAATTTCCATGAATTTAACTATTCTAATGTGAGAATATCAAGGTCTCACCTACTACACTCATCGTCCTCCACACTAGTAGCACAAACCTTTCCAATGGTCTCCTTCCATATCAACAATTAGTAAATATTTGAGGTCCTCAAGGATCCACATCATAAGAATTTCCTCAACTGATTCTTCTTCTAAATGTTTTTTTATCAAAGACAACATCACAATATTATATTATTTCATCTTCTTTATCAGCATCATCACATGTTATATTTTTATCATGTATTCAATATCATCTAGGATCTCATCTGAAAGAATAACAAGTACAAAAAAATGCATAAGATATAAAAGATACACGAGACACAAAAAATTCTCCGAGGAAACCATAAAGGAGAAAACCCTGCAAACTTCTTTAGAATAGTACGATGATCAAAAGCAGTAATAAGAAGTATTCAACCACTATCTATCTCTCCTCCTATGCATGTCTCTCTCTCTCATACGCACTTGAGAGTGTATGAGGTGTGTATAAATGAGGGAGAGATCCTACTTATCTATACCCTTTCAAGTCACTGACCAAATATAACATTTGAGCCTACATGTCATCCCACATGGGGCCCACTTCTCCTAGAGAGACTGCAAGTACATATTACATGATGTTACATTGGGGACTATTTCCCCGACTTATAACGTATGTTGTACCTCAAGGTATAGACACAATTTAGACATCCTGTAAAGGGGTAACAAACATCCCCAATGGGGGTACAACAACATATAATGATAATATACATCAGAATATCTTCTGAAGTTACAAATACATCAACACTCCCTCTTAACTAGGAAGGTATTCTCTCTCTACACAATCATCAACACATTTGGTTGAGTATTCATTGCATCTTCATCATCACGGAGCCATAGAGTCTTCATCATAGTTGCTGCCATCACCTTCTTATAATTTGATCGTCATACCATACTATCTGTCATTAGAAGTTTCTACAGTTACAACCCTTTTTCATGCTGGATGTAGGCCTAACCTCCATGTAGGTCTTCAAATCATCAAGTAGGTATAACTTAGGACTTATTGCGTTGCAAAACCTGAAGGATCTCCCAAGATGATTATATGCCTTTGCAAAACCTGAAGGAGCATCCTAGGGCTGATTATATGCCTTTACAAAACCTGAAGGATCTCCTACGACTGATTATATGCCTCTGCAAAACCTGAAGGAGCATCCCAAGATTGATTATATGCCTCTACAAAACCTAAAGGATCTCCCAGGACTGATTATATGCCTCTGCAAAACCCGAAGGAGCATCCCAAGACTTATTATATGCCTCTGTAAAACCTGAAGGATCTCCTAGGACTAATTATATGCCTCTGCAAAACCTGAATCCCCTACTATCGTCTCGTCGTCTTCAAATCATCTTATTGTCACTTGGAGCACAACCCAGATGCACACATCTCGACCACAAGCCTTACATCTGCACCATGGGAATACACACCTACCACCATGTAAGAATGGCTCTCATGCAATTGCGTCTTCTGGACCCATCACCTCCCCTTGGGAGGAACCTCGATCTGAAGTACACCAAGCTTCTTTCTGAAGTATTCAAACTTCACTTTGGTTAATGACTTGGTAAACACATCAACTATATTCTCATTCTTTGCAACATACTAGAGCTTCACTACTCCTCTCTGCACCATATCCCTGATATTGTGGTAGATGATCTCAGTGTGCTTTGACTTGTCATGGAACACTGGGTTCTCAGACAACTTCACAAAACTATGGTTGTCACAGAATATACAAGTCACCTCTAATTAGAGATAAAAAAAATCAAACAATAGCTTCCTAAGCCATACTGCCTCACAACTAGCCGAACAAGCTGCGACATATTCTGCTTTGGTTGTACTTAGTGCCACGTGGGACTGCTTCATGCTAAACCAAGAGATCACACTTGATCCCATACTAAAGCAGCACCCCAAATTGCTCTTCCTATCTAAAACACTACTAGCCCAATTCGAATCAACATAACCCTACAGGTTAGCCTTTTGATTCACATCATATCGGAGCCCATAATCAATTGTACCTTTCACGTACCTCAATATATGCTTTGCATCAACTAGGTGAACTTGTCTTGGATTTGTCAGGATCTAGCTCAAGGTTTTCACAACAAAGCATATGTTTGGTCTTTTGTTCATCAGGTACAACAATGATCCAATCATCTGACGATATATCGTGGCATTAACCGACTCTGATGAGGCATTATAAAGTAGCTTCAAGTTCGATGCCATGGGCGTGGCTATTGCCTTCAGTCCATCATACCAAATATCTTTAGGATCTCTACTGTATACTTCCCTTGATCAAATAAGACCCCATATGTACTCTACCACACCTCCATACCTAGAAAATAATGCATCATGCTCAAGTCCTTCATCTCGAACTCAGCAACAAGCTTCCTCTTTGTATATGTAATCAACACATCCTCACCTGTCACAAATAGGTCATCTACATACAGTAGGAGTATCAGTGGGTTCCCTTCCTCATCCTTGTAGTAAAGGCTGGAGTCACTTTAATCTTGGTAACATTTACTACTCTAAACTTTAATGTTCCCTCATGCTCAATTCTTTTATTTATGTTTATGCTATTTGGAAATTTCAACACTTCATCAACGTGTTCCTCTTTATTAACATCTACAATTATAGGATTGTTTCCAACATGCTACACAATCATCAATACCTAAATGGTTAAATAAAACAAAGGTATTCCTCACATTATTCTCTTTCACTTCTCACACGATTTGGACTACTACACATGTAACCTTAAAAGTTGTTTTCTCCTTAACTATATCATCTTCTATATCTAGTGCAACCTTATCATTTTATTCCATTGTTCTAAGTAAATCTTCATATGTTATTCATTTCCATCATCGGTATGCGCTCCTTCCTCAAATTCATGGTCTTGCTCCACGACATAAGAACCTTAATTTAACAAATATGTAGCATGGTTTTCTCTCTCTATATTCTTTCACCTTCTATATCTTTCAAATTCATTACCTTTTCATCCTCTTCAAGTTTATGTATAGCCATCATCACCATGCAAACTCTTGATCTTCTAATTCTACAACCATAAACCTATCATCCCGAAGGCCCACAACCTTAACCTAGTTGTCTAGTTGATTAATGAAATCCTTAATCATTTTCATAAACATAGAAATCATCCTCAAACTTATTAATATTTGTTACTCTAAATTTTAATCTTCTCCCAACTTCTATTCTTTTTTTTCTATTTTTGTAGCTTGGAAATTTCAACGCTTCATTGTAGTGTTCTTCTTTATCAACATATGTAGATCAAATGTCATTGTCAACACTTGCACACTCACCAACACTTAAATGGTTAAATGAAACAAAGGTATACCTTGTGTTCTCTTCTTTAACTTCTCTTATATCTTGGAATCTTGCATATGCAACTTTAAAAGCTTCCTTCTCCTCAAATATATCCTCTACCATGACCATGGAAGTCTTATCATGCTCATTTGCATGTTGTTAAGGTGGTGATCATATTTTCTTGATGTCCATCATCATTATGGAATCCCTCCTTCAAATTCATGCTCTTGTTCCATAGCATAAGAGCCTTCACATTTAAAAATACTTACATTGGCATTCTTTCTCTATTTTCCTTCATTGTCTATAGATTTCAAATCCATTCTCTTTTCATCCTCTTTAATTTTCGCTACAACCCTCATCGCTACTATATATGTGACAAGGTTTTTTCAAAGTATTTAATAGATTTTTTATTTGTAATTTGGCCATTTAAAAGAAGAATTTTATTTCGAGATTTTTTTAATAGGAAAACCTATTAAAAGTGCAAGTCCTTTGTGTTGGACCTCTGGTAAATAGATGTTTTCAATATTAATTGAAGTCTACTTGGTTGAAATTGGAGTTTAGTGTATTGTAGTGGAAGGTTTACCTTTGGGTTTTGTTTTCTTCAAATTTGTGGTGACACAAGATTGCATCTCAATTAAAAATTAGGGTTAATTAATATTTTAAGCTAAATACTTGTGTGTATTGGTTCAATAAAAGAGACTACGGCATGCTAAGATTGTCATCACAATTTGTGCAACCTTATCCAATAAATCCATACATCTGTAACCCACTCACGAATTTGAACCTCCATGTTAATACAAGCTTAATGACCTCACTTGTGGATAGACCACATTCTTGTTATTCAAATCAAATCAAATTTTATTTTAAGAGGACTCTTAAAGATATATATTTTCAAAACTTTCAAACATTCCTTTACAAAAATTATTTTATAATCATAAATCTAATTTTAAGCTTTGCTTCTACTATATTTTAGTTTCAAAATAATTAATATTTAGTATTTTTTTACTAACTAAGTTACAACTATTTATTAATACAAAAGATATATATTCTATATTTTGTATTTTAAAATTAACCAAATTATCAACTTTTGTCAACACAAATAATATCAGCTTGTATTTGTATTAACAAAATAAAAACAATTTATAGATTTCACTTTCAATTTGGAGGGAATTTGTCTTTGAAGTGGAATTTTTATAAATAATAAAGTAGAAGGTGTGTGTGTGTGTGTGTGTGTGTATATATATCAATTTTCATTCAAATAAATTTTGAAATGTAATAAGTTGTAAAGTACAATAAGCACATGATGAAGGAAGACTAATTTTAAGAGGTCCAAGAAGAAGAAAAAAATTATCTAAAAATAGATTGATCATAATGTAAAAGATTGGGAAGTGATCCCTCTCTTAAATTTATGACAATTATATGCATCACCCAGAATTTTTTGAGTGATCGTGAGATATTGTTTGTTTAATGATTTTGTTTGTACATAACAAAAACATCCATGCATATTGGACATTGACCAATTATTAAGGGTGACTAACTTATTGTGAACTGTCCTTGGGAAGCTACATTTCTTAGAGTACAACACCATTAAAAAAATTAGTCCCAAGGCATTGTAAAGACACTTATTATAAAGGAAGAGAAAATGTTGGATGAGGAAATGATAAAAAAAGGAAGATACAACATCCCTAAGGAGGGAAAAAACATGGAATCAAATGCTATTCAGGATTTTTGTGGTATAGGGAATTTTCCTTTAAGGATTTTGTGTTATGTTTAGAAAATAAACCACCAAATTGTGTATGACATTATACAAAAAATGTTATTTATAATGATTCAAGTATATTTTCAATCATAGGATATAATTATGTCTCTACCAAAATTTCACAATATGAATATTTAAGTAATAAAAATGTGCTTTACTTTTATTATACGATTATGTTTACTTGAAATGGGGTAAGAATTATGTTAAATTAACATAATAGCAAAAACAAAATGTCAACATTGCATAAGTTGAATCTATATTTTTTCATTAAAATCATTGATCAAAATTAATTTTACTTTTTTTTTCTTCCACGTTATTTTGCACTTTTTTGGAGCAATTGCTAGTTTACATTCATACAAGCACCCTTTACACCAGTCGACCTCCACATGCTCTTGCTACGACCTACATAACCACTGCTCATGGATTTCTATCTACAATAACATTGAAGATGTACTTATAATTTGAGGGTTTGGGTTTACATATCCATAAAATGGAGAAAGTGAAAAATATCAACCACAATAAAAATCCTTGAGATTGTTAGCCTCCAAGAGTACCACAACATATGACAAAAGTGGACCATTTGTCACTAGCAAGCAAGAAAGCCTTGGAACATCATGCAGAAATGGGGTGATGGGAGAAATGGAATTAGGGCATACGTGTTAATAATAGGTAGATGTTGGTATCATAGGTCATGACAAATATGTACGTTCAAGTCATCCAACAAAGCAACAACTAAATCAATGGTTGACTTCGATGTTGATCCGTTGGATGGCTTGAACGTACATGTTTTTTAAACTCAAGGATATCATATTGTGGATGATGTCAAAACCACATAAATGAATGTAACGTTGCCCAACCATTTACAACAGCAACCAATGAAAACAAATAATTTTTATGTGAGCTTATTACCTCTAACTCCAAAAGCTAGATCTTGAACGCTGTTTTTCAAGCTTTGAAGTCATGCCAACTAACCATCACAGCTGGTCGACATCATACTTTTTCAGTAGGATTTCGTTGGTTGAGTAATGAAGTAAAATGATGGATAAACGACTCCAACTCATTCCACGACGATCCTCCTTCAACGGCTGAGCGAGCGGCTTCTTTTAGTTCATTGGCTTTCCTCCTCATTTCTATTCCCTCTTCTAACATCACTCGTCTGATCGCCTTTTCTACCTCTTCCGATGTTACCAACTCACTGTCGTCTACCTTGCTCCATTTCTTCACTTCCACGCCCACCTTCAACTCCTTCGCTACCGATATCGAGTTCACAAATGATCGGAATGCAGAGGCCAAGCTACCATGGGAACACCCGCGTTGATGCTCTCCAATGTCGAATTCCACCCGCAGTGCGTAATGAATCCTCCAGTAGACTCATGCGATAAGATATCAAGTTGGGGAGCCCAATTTCTCACCAGAAATCCGCGTCCTGCAATTCGACGCCCGTACCCTTCTGGAAGCAGCTCGCTTATCCAATCCCTTTGTTCTTCAACCAACGCTAGGAAACTGGCGCTGTCTGCAACGCTCAAACCCAGAGAAAGGGCTTTTGGCTCGCCTCTAGCCCTCGTGCCAATTCTTGGAGTTGTTTTCGCGATAGAGAAGACATTGAACCGAAAGAAACATAAACAACTGAAGCCGGAGATTGACCATCCAGCCATCTCAAACAACTAATTTCAACATCCGAATTACCCTTCTTACCACACCAAATCGACTGAGGAAGAAGAAGACCGACGACCCACAACGACTTCCCAGGGTACTTTTCTCGTCGTATTTGCTGCAAGGCATTGATGAATTGAAATTCCAGAGCATGAAAAACGTTGATGAGCTTGTCCTGCCGCGGCTCCTAGACATTTTTCTTGGAGAGACATGAAGGGAACAAATCTCTTTGGGATGCAACGTTTGTTTGATACAACACAATCTGGGATTCCAATCGCTTTCTCCCATAACACAGAGCGATAGGCGCTGAGGCAGTTGAAAACATAGGCAGGGGATTGATATTTGGCCGCCACACTTTGAACCCACCCGAGCAACGGGTCATGCACAATCACGATCCTATTTGAACTGGAGAAGCACAGGCTTTGCATCAGACGATCGAAAGGCTCTTGGAGGTCTTCAGAAGCTTCGAATAGAGGAATCAAATGCACTGGAGAAGTATGCTCCTTATTTTCAAGATCTGGCTCCGGATCTAAGGAAGAGAGCACGGGAAATTCGTGGAAGCGAATGGCAAAGTGATCGGGATTCCATCCCTGAACACGACAACGAGCTTGTTGAATATGAGTAGAAGTGGAGACGAAGAGGACATTTAGTCCTCCTGCAGCGATAGCCCTCGAAATATGTGTTGTGATATTACTCTAATAAAAAACATAATTATTTTTCTCTTGAACTCCGTTTTGAATTTGGTATCAGAACCAAGAAGCTTAAATTGTTAGTACTTTCCATTGAACCATGGCTAACTCAGATTCTAAAACATATGGGAACAAATCTACTCCCATTATTATTCAATCTGAAGGTTTGTCATTCAATGCAGGGATTGTACTCGATGAAACAAACTATGATTTATGGTCTCAAATCATGGAGATGCATATTCCTGAGAAGGAGAAACTCTCTTTCATTGGTGGTAATTCACAACCACCTACTAAGAAGGATGATGGATATGAGAAGTGGTATGCAGACAATCAAAAGGTCAAGAGATGGCTCTTGATGTCTATGTCCCCAGAAATCATGAAGCAATATATTCGCTTACGCATCGCTCCAGATATTTGGAAAGCTCTTTCAAAAGCTTTTTATGATGGAGCAGATGAATTGCAGGTGTTTGTCTTGAATCAGAGGGCCTTCTCTACGAAATAGAATGGCAGAACATTCTCGGTGTATTATAGAGAATTAATCAAGACTTTTTGTGAGTTCGATCATCGTGATAAGGTGATTATGGAAAGTGAGAATGATGCTGAATCTTACCAAAAATCAGTGCAGCAATAAAGGGTGCATATTTTTCTTGTTGGATTAGATGGTGAATTCGAACAAGTCCGTGGTGAAATTTTGAGAAATGATCCTATCCCTGAATTGGAAGCATGTTATGCTTTGGTCCGCCGTGAATCTGTTCGACTTGCAATGATGAATGGAGAACCAGAAAAATCTGAAGCTTCAGCCATGGTGACTCGAAATCGGTCTAATCAGAACCGATCTTCCCAAAGCCAGCCTAAGAACAATGATGGTGCCGATAAATCCACCTACAAATGCACTCACTACAATCAAACTGGTCATACCAAGAGCCACTGCTTTGAACTTGTGGGGTATCCAGAATGGTGGGATCATAGTCGCGATTCACGGAAGAAGAATTCCAAGAGGACCTCCAGTGCTGCAGCTGTCGAAACAAAGACAACTGATGGTGTTGCTGGTCATATCTTGGCATTAGTAGCAGCGGCAGGTAATGGTGGTAAGGTTTTAAATATTTCTACACTTGTTTCTAATAGTGCATGGATAATTGATTCCGGTGCTACGGATCATATGACGTTTGATTCTAGACAGGTCTCGCCTCTTAAACCATCTGCACAAAAATTTGTTTCCACTGCCAATGGCTCTTCAGCCCCAATTATTGGAGAAGGGTTTTTACCTCTCACTGATACTTTAAATCTAGATTATGTTTTAGTTGTTTTGTCTTTGGATTATAATCTGTTGTCAGTGTCCCAAATCACCACTACCTTACTTTATTGTAATTTTTTGGCCTGATTTTTGTGTGTTTAAGGACATTCGAACGAGGCAAACGATTGGTTGTGGTGTTAGGTGAGGAAAGTTGTATTACTTGGACTTAGTGTCAAAGAGTTTGGACAAGTTGCGTCAAGCTTTAACGATGGATGGCTCTGAGGGGGAGAAGAAGAAATTTGAAATCTGGTTATGGTATCGACATTTGGGGCATGCCTCCCTTGGTTACCTGAAGAAATTATTTCCTAGTTTATTTGTAAAATTTGATGTTTCTAGTTTCCGCTGTGATGTTTGTGAACTTGCAAAAAGTCGTCGTGCTTCGTTTCCATTAAGTTTGAATAAAAGTCTAGTTCCTTTTATGGTCATACATTCTGATTTTCGGGGTCCATCCAAAGTCACTACCTTTGGTGGATCACGTTGGTTTGTTACTTTTATTGACGACTGTACCAGGATGACTTGGGTGTGCTTGATGAAGTCTAAAAGTGAAGTGAATTTGTTATTTCAAAATTTTTATAAAATGGTTCTTACTCAATACAATGCACAGGTTCATGTTCTCCGCAGTGACAATGGAGGCGAATATTTGAGTTTTGAACTTTTGTAGTATCTGGAAGCACACGAAACTATTCATCAAACTACTTGTCCCAATACACCTTAGCAGAATGGGGTGGCTGAGAGAAAAAAACCGCCACTTGTTGGAGGTTTTTCGTGCTTCATTGATAGAAGCCCATATGCCGTTATCCTATTGGGGAGAAGCACTTACCTCTGTAACATATTTGATCAACCGGGTACTCTCCAGCACTATTAATTTCCAGACACCACCTTAGGCTCTCGCTGAAGCGGTTGTTTCTCCAGCTGTCCCAAATTTATTTCCTCACATCTTTGGTTCTATAGCTTTTGTACACCTCCATAAGTATTAGTGCAACAAGTTGTCTCCTCGAGTGTTGAGATGTGTCTTTCTCGGATATGCTGCTTATCAAAAGGGGTACCAATGCTATCATCCTCCAACCCAACGAATGTTTATTACATTAGATGTAACTTTTCATGAAGACTCGATGTATTTTTCCTCTGATCTTGAACTTCAGGGGGAGTACCAGAAGGAAATTTAGACTCTAGACTATGATGATCACATCTTTGAAGATGTGGTTGTTCACATCCCAGAAGTAGGGGAACTCACTGATGTGCTGAATCAAGAAGTGGGTGAATTGGATATGGGTGGTTTGACTTTGGATCCAAGTAGTGATGAACATCTAAAAACTTAAGTTGTGGCTCCACCTCTGTCCGAGTCTCTCACACCACAGGGAGCTGATACACCAAACCAATTGCTTGCTGAGGATGCTCCTGAACCATCTAGAAGACAACTACCACATCGTCACACTAGAGGTATTCCTAAACCCACATATGAACTCGAGCTTTCCAGTAACGTTAAATACCCCATGAGTCATTATGTGTCTAACCATCATTTGTTAGAATCAAATAAGTCATTTGTAAATCAGTTATCTACTATATCTATTCCTAACAATGTGCAGGAAGCCTTAGCTGACCCAAGGTGGAAAGCCGCTATGAATGAGGAGTTGAAATCCTTGTAGGAGAATAAAACCTAGGAACTTGTTGACCGTTCACCAGAAAAGAAACCAATTGGATGTCAATGGGTTTACACTGCGAAGTACAAAGCAGATGGTGCAATTGAACGCTTTAAGGTGAGACTGTTGGCAAAAGGATACACCCAAACCTATGGGATCGATTATACAAAGAAATTTGCACATGTGGCTAAAATCAATATAGTACGAGTCTTGTTGTCTCTTACTGCGAACTTGGGTTGGCCATTACAACAGTTTGATGTGAAGAACGCCTTTCTGCATGGTGAGTTGTCCGAAGAAGTTTACATGGAACTCCCACCAGGATGCATGATACCAGAAACGCATAGTCGGAAGGTGTGCATATTAAAGAAGTCAGTGTATGGGTTGAAACAGTCTCCGAGAACATGGTTTGGAATGTTCACAAAATCTATGAAAGCCTTTGGTTACTGTCAGACCAACTCAGACCACACTTTATTCTTGAAGAAACAACATGGTAAGATAACTGCACTTATTGTATATGTGGATGACATGGTGGTTACAGGAAATGATCCCTGAGAAAGGGAGGCTCTACAGGATTACTTGTCCAGAGAATTTGAAATGAAAGACCTCAGCCCCTTGAAATATTTCCTTGGGATCAAAATGTCTCGATCTAATAAAGGGATTTTTCTATCTCAAAGGGAATATGCTTTATACTTGTTACAGGAAACTGGTATGTCAGCATGTCAACCCGCTGATACACCAGTGGAAGAAGGATTGAAGTTATGTGTTGAGTCTGATCAAATACCAGTTGATAAAGGGAGATACCAAAGACTTGTAGGAAGATTGATGTACTTAGCACACATAAGGCCGGACCTTGCCTATGCCTTGAGTATTGTTAGCCAGTTTATGCATAATCCTGGTGAGCAACACATGAATGCAATTATGCACATTCTGAGATATCTGAAATCTGCTTTTAGAAAAGGAATTTTATTCACTAAAAATGAAGATTGTCAAAGCGTGGATGCATATACTGATGCTGACAGGGCTGGAGCAGTTGATGATAGGTGTTCTACTTCAGGTTATTTGACCTTTGTAGGAGGTAACCTTGTTACATGAAAAAGCAAAAAACAAAATGTTGTTGCCCGATCAAAAGAAATTGATTAAGGTGTCCCTATGCTGGAAAAGGTACCACTACCACCTGTATCTCCTCTGTTCTTTCCACTAAATTAATGGAATCCATGAAATATGACAGAACCTGCAACCTCTGAAATTAATATGAACAAATTCTAGCAAGCTATATATACCCCTAGAGAACTTGAAGAAGCTGTGTAACATAATGCTTGTTATGTAGCTGTGATGCACAAGAAGCAATGAATTATAGATATAAAGATATGAACTGGATAGGAGAGGAGAGAATCTAAGCCCCTGTACAAGAAGTCACTTATACATTACATGAAGAAAAAAACGAAAACTCGTTTTACTAGCACCTAAACATTTCAGAGATCAATTTAAACACGTCTTTACTTTCTTTTTATTAATAAAAGTTTTATTTTATTATACGCGGCCACATGGTACCGAAGTCCTTGTAAATGTTTTGTTTATGCACTAATCTAAATTATTTATATGCGTCACCTTTTTCAACGCCAATGTAATATGTTAATGTACATATGTCAATTCCAATGATATAATATAGATATACTTTATACCTGTAATTTGGTAATAATATATTGTATAGATGGCCACCCTTTTGGACTGCTAATAGAACTGCATATGGCAGTCCAATGTAACAAAATCCCGCAATTCTATCATTATGTCTCGAATAAGTACATGGCATATGCAGTCATATTTATGTATCGAGTCAGAAGCTTGTATGGATAATATTTTGCTTCAGCAGAGTAATAAATGCTGCGATGGCAGCGCTGTGTGTCGTTAGATCCAACGGCCCACAATGCTACCGTCCAGATACTTTTCATAAATATTGTTCGCCTGTATGGATTACAACACAACGTCTGGGCACACGAGACAGAACGTTGCCACACGACTCTAACTGCATTTGGAATGTTTCAATAATAATGCTTGTGTTATTTTACGGTGAGCTTATCTGGATTGCGGATTCCTTTATCCAACCTGTAAGGAACACACTCAACACTGAATTTCACTTTACTCCTTGTTTATTGGATGGAGGGATTAAGTAATCGAAATAAAGATTATTCTATTCAAGGGGTAAAAAGCATAGATAATAGTCAACAGTTGATTAGTTTACGTTGTTTTTTCGATGGTGGGAATTAACAATCTAATAAAGATTATTTTATATATTTAAAAAAATGTGTTTTTAATCCTTTTGAAAATTTGGTAATGTTTTCCATTAAAAATATTAAAACTGGTTTATAATATATATATTTTTAAAAATATTATAATATGTTGATGGGAAACATGAAAAAGTTGTTTGCCAAAAAGTTATGGCGCCCGCGACCCTCTCACTATATGGATTTATTGACAATAGTTTGTACATAGTATTTAGGAGAATATAATGGAGACGACAATCTTGAAAGAAAACTGTAACGACTTTCAAAGACCGATCAAAAAAGGACTCCAAACCAACGCACAACATATAGATATGTCTCCCTCTCACATTTCTGAATGTAAAAGCAACTTGAAGGAGGTAAAGTTGTTAAACAAGGTGGAAGAAGCTTTGAATGAAAAAGCTCACTGGTTAAAAGATCTTCATTAAGAGATCATGAGTCTAACTCGGAATCACCTCACGCGGAAATGCTCCCACCCTATCTTGCAATGATATATCAACTCAACCTCCACAATTGTACAAAGTTTTACTTTCAGTTAGTTCCTTGGGAATAGCACATGCTTGTTCTTCAAGAAATGGTAACTCTGGTCTAGATGTCTCCTTGGTTTAGCATCATTTTGAAAGCTCAATGGAGGCACCTCCATGAAGTCTCTTGACTGGACTGGTTTCTCAACAAGTTGTATGAGGAGGGATTTTTGCATTTTCTATTGATTTTGTAAGAGGGACTCTATTATTTACATTTATATATAGATTTATTTTAATTTTGGTTGATAGATTCATTTTAACTCTAGATCTATTATCTAAAGTTAAATTGGATCTATGTTGGCATTCAACTACCATAGGAATAAGTAAAGTGGCCACAGCTAGCCACTTAGTTTTGTGGAATTTTTGTTGTTGTTAAATAAAGACTAAACATTAAACTGTTTACCAAATAAGCATTAAATTGATTAATATAAACATAAAACAAATACTTTTTAATAATAATAAAAAATCATTATTGCCACCCTTTCTTTAACCACCACTTAAATAAAGCTTATTTAAATCTTAATCAAGATGCATTTAAGCATAACAATATGTAACGACCATGAAATGAATCTTGGTTGCACACTTGTTACACTCTCTTAATCTTGTCGATCCTCTCAAATAAGCCAATAATATGAGATAATATCTAAATTCCTATCAACCTAATTATAATAAATTTTACCCTTTCACATTATTACAAAGAAATCTAATAGCTTTTGAATTGACATTTTATTTTGAAATAACATTATTTAGCATAATAAGTTACATGGGCTGAAAAAAAAATGTTTATTTATTCTATGTTTTTGACTTTCCAGTCATTTTTTATCAGAATCCAAACCAACCAAAACTCTCAACTTTTTATGTGTGTTTCATATAAAATCCGATGAATATCACTTTTAGAAATTGCAATTTATAAATTTATGCATTTTCATCCTTCACAATTTCTCTTATACTCTTCCCCTACATCCAATTAGCAATATAATCAACTAATTTAATTTAATGAGACTTACTTTTTGTGTAAGAAATACTTGCATTTATAAGTGTTTTTTTTACAATATGTATTCATAATTACACTGATTAGTGTATTTATTTCAACATGGGGTGCGGAGTTCCATAATTTTAAATGTTTTTAACCAGCATAGATCCAAATCCTAGGCTTAAATCTCTAGAGGTGCAAACTTCTTTTGAAGTATTGCACTCAAGGAGCTATTAGCTTTGGTGTGTCTTATATATAGCCATTGATTTGATCCAAACTAAAAGACACATCTTTTTATTTAAGGTGGACATATAATATTTTTATTATTAATATTTAATATTATTTATAACACATAATTTTTTTATTTTATTTTTTATTTTGTTAGTAATGAACATTACAACATGTGCAAGGCCCTCCTAAAACCATGGGTTGTTTAGGAGGCCTTGCACATGGTCTTAAAACCATTTGCAAGGATGTACAATAAAAACCATGGGTTGTTTAAGAGGCCTTGCACATTGTTTTAAAACCATTTGCAAGTCCCTCCTAAACCATGTACAATAAAACCATTGGTTCCTTAGGAGGCATTGCACATGGTTTTAAAATTACAACATCTCTCCCATATTGTGTTGTTTCAAGCTTTAAGTAGCAGATAGACTCAGTTAACTTTCTTATGTTATTGTTATTTCTGTCAATAAGTAAAAAAAAGAACACTCAAGGATGAAACAGTTTTTGGAATTGTCATGAGACTAGGCCTGATAAAATTGTTATGAGACTAGGCCTCATAAGTTTGTGAATGACAAACATGTACTTTTCTTCTTATGTTAATATATTTTTCTAAATTTACAAAAAAAATACAAAAATTAAAATATAATTATGCTAACCTAAACTAACTTTAATCAAGATTAACACAATTAATTAATAAAAATGTCATTTTATTCGTTAATCAACAAACATATAAATGACTTTCTTTATTACCTCAAACTAGAAATTCATAAAATTACAACTTAAAGTTAAAAGCTCGAGGCCTTGATCGCTATTCATTCATAAACATGCCTACTAACTAACTGTACTCGCACATAGCTGATATCACAGTTGCCTCCGTTGGATTTCTTTCCTTCAATATTGAAGTAAAGTGGTCGATAAACGACTCCAACTCATTCCACGATGATCCTTCCTCTCCAACGGACGTTTCGGAGTTACTTGGCTCTGCACCTCATTTCCACTCCCTCCTCATCTTTAGCCGATTGATTTCTCCACCTCCTCCGCCATTACCAACTCATTCTCGTCTGCCTTGCTCCATTTCTTCGCTTCCACGCCCACCTTCAACTCTCTCTCCACCAATATCGAGTTCACAAATTGGTGGAATTCTCGCCAAACCACAATGGGAACACGCGCGCTGATTCTCTCGAACGTTGAATTCCATCCGCAGTCTGTTATGAATCCTCTCGTCGATTAGTGGCATAAGATACAAAATTTGGGCACCCAGTTTTTCATCAGAAACATAATAAAATTGGAGGGAAGTCATTGTAACACAGAAAAACAAATCTATTACAATACCATAATCATAATAATAAAATTGGAGGGAAGTCAGTGTAACACAGAAAAACAAATCTATTACAATACCATAATCATAATAATAGTACATGATGAGTCTAATTAACAAAGTATCAATTTATTACAATACCATAAATAGCTTTGAGAGTTTTGTTATTAGATCTAACTTATTCTATAGATAGCTGAAAGAAGTTGAGTGAATATCTCAACCACACACCAAACTAGTGTCATATCCAACACATCATCAAAAGATAAACATTATCTCTAAAAAACAAAGATCTTTCTTGGGTTGTCTCTTATAGCTTCGAATCTTGCATATGCAACTTTAAAAGTTTCCTTCTCCTCAATTATATCCTCTACCATGTCCATCGAAGTCTTATCATGCTCTTCTACGTGTTTTTAAGGCGGTCATAATATTTTCTTGATGTCCATCATCATTATGGAATCCCTCCTCAAATTCATGCTCTTGTTCCATAGCATAAGAGCCTTCACTTTACAAATACTTATCTTTTCTATACATTTCAAATCCATTCTCTTTTCATCCTCTTCAGTTCTCTCTAGAGTCTTAATCTTCTGTTGTTACAACCATAAACTCAAGGTCCTAATGGTCCACACCTTAATCTAGTTATTCCCTCCATTCATCAAATCCTCAATCAATATCATATCTTTGCTAATCTCTATCATTTCATATTCATAAATGAATTATTCTTCATCACACCTTACCTCAATCTCAAATTCTATTACATGCTCATGTTCACTTATTTGGTTTCCTCTACTAGAGCATCCTCACATCGTTGTCATTTATTGTATAAATTCTTCTTTTTTTTCAACTTTATTCACAATATAATTGTTTTCTAAATCTTCAAAGTATGCATAAAATCCATCAAATTTACCTTCAAGGGAAATAACAATGCCACCCTCTTCTTGAACCCCTACAACATCATCATGGCATGGCTAGATTCTCCATGTCACCTTATGCATGCCATCCATAGATCCTTTTTCTTTTTTTCTTTATGTTTGATTATTTTCTTATAATAATCACCATCTCTTTACAATTTACATCATACTCGGCCATGTAACCATAATACATTAGGGAACTTAAAATCCTACCTAGATTGAATCATTTAACGTAAATCTCTCTTTCTTTTGGCATACATTCAATGATTTCATCACCACAACCAAAATCCCCATCTTCACTTGAATGAAACTTATTATCCTCAAATTCATCATAATTTTCATTGCCTATTGCCTCTTTTGTGAGGTCTTTGTCCCTTCTCTTTCCTTGTCAACATGCACATCTAATGCCCCAATATGCAATGGCTTCTCCGCTTGCCCTAAAATTTTCAACCATTTCTTTGTTAAGTCACATGCAACAAGAACCTCATTTTCACTTAAATTCATTTTCCCTTCCATTAATTTTCTAAGGATCTACATTGACCAAGAGTTTCCTCCAAAGATTCTAACTTAATCACCATTTTCCTTATGGATTCACTTGTTTCATCCAGATTCTAAGTTAATCACCATTTTCCTTATGGATTCACTTGTTTCATCCAAGGCATCTTTTTCATAAAACCTTTTTGTGTTGATATTTCCAATATTAATTATTCTTTTATAATCCATTTCTACACCTACTAAATGTGGAACTCTACTCTACCTAGAATCAATATTGGACTTGTATTCTTCAATAACCGTCATTCTCCTTCACTTAAATCTTCTACAATAATTCTACCCAACTTCAACTCTTTTAGGATTCCATCCCTGAACACGACAGCGAGCTTGTTGAATATGAGTAGAAGTGGAGACAAAGAGGACATTTAGTCCTCCTGCAGCGATAGCCCTGGGAAGATGAAGCAATTGATTAAGGTGACCCTCTGCTGGAAAAGGTACCACTACCACTTGTATCTCCTCTGTTCTTTCCACTGAATTAATGGAATCCATGAAATAGGGCAGAACCTGCAACCTCTGAAAAAATATGAACAAATTCTAGCAAGCTATATATACCCTAGAGAACTTGAAGAAGCTGTGTAACATAATGCTTGTTATGAAGCTGTGATGCACAAGAAGCAATGAATTATAGATATAAAGATATGAAGTGGATAGGAGCGGAGGGAATCTAAGCCCCTGTACAACAAGTCACTTATACATTACATGAAAAAAAAAACGAAGTAAAACTCGTTTTACTAGCATCAAGACATTTCAGAGATCAATTTAAACACGTCTTTACTTTCTTTTTATTAATAAAAGTTTTATTTCATTATACGCGGCCACATGGTAGCGAAGTCCTTGTAAATGTTTTGTTTATGCACTAATCTAAATTATTTATATGCGTCACCTTTTTCAACGCTAATGTAATTTGTTAATGTACATATATCAATTCCAATAATATAATTTAGATATATTTTATACCTGTAATTTGTTAAAGTACATATGTCAATTTCAATTTCAATAATATATTGTATATTTGGCCACCCTTTTGGACTGCTAATAGAACTGCATATGACAGTCCAATGGGACAAAAGCCTGCAATGCTATCACTATGTCCCGAATAAGCCCATGGCACATGCACTCATATTTATGTCTCGACTCGGGAGCCGGCATGGATTACAACACAAAGTCTGAGCACACGAGACAGAACGCTGCCACACGGAGCAGGATAAGCGTTCACCAAATCGCCCCCGACTCGCCGGAATCCGGCAGATCAATTTTGCTGTAAATCATACTTTCGAGGAATTAAATCGTAATTTTAATCATTTGGGTAGTTTTAAAATGCCCGATTTAGTATAGAAAGAGCTACTAAAATTAGTAGAATTCCAAAATAATGAAATAAACAATTTCACAGCAAACATTTGACTGATTTTAATCAAAAATCGGCCGGAAAAACGGGGCGATTTGGTGAACGCTTATCCGACGCGCTGCCACACGACTGTAACTGCATTTGGAATTATTCAGAATGTTTCAATAATGCTTGTGTTATTTTACGGTGAGCTTATCTGGATTGCGGATTCCTTTATCCAACCGGTAAGGACCACAGTCAACACTGAATTTCACTTTACTCTTTGTTTATTGGAGGGAGGGAATAAGTAATCGAAATAAAGATTATTGTATTCAAGGGTAAGAGGCATAGATAATAGTCAACAGTTGATTAGGTGACGTTGTTTCTTGGATGGTGGGAATTAATAATCTAATCAAGATTATTTTATTGATTAGTTGACGTTGTTTCTTGCAGGGTGGGAATTAACAATCTAATCAAGATTATTATATATATATATATATATATAAAAGTTTTTTTTATACTTTTGGAAATTTAGTAATGTTTTCCATTAAAAATATTAAAACTGGTTTATAATATATATTTTTTAAGAATATTATATTATGTTGATGGGAAACATGAAAAAGTTGTTTGCCAAAAAGTTATGGCGCCCGCGACCCGCTCACTATACGGATTTATTTAGGAGAATATAAATAGTTTACAATAGTTTCTGCATAGTATTTAGGAGAATATAATGGAGATGACAATCTTGAAAGAAAACTGTAATGACTTTCAAAGACCGACAAAAAACGGACTCCAAACCAACACTCCCTATCACATTTCTCAATGTAAAAGCAACTTGAAGGAGGTAAAGTTGTTAAACAAGGTGGAAGAAGCTTTGAATGAAAAAGCTCATGTTAAAAGATCTTCATTAACATATCATGAGACTAACTCGGAATCACCTCAGACGGAAATGCTCCCAACGTGTCTTGCAATGATATATCAACTGAACCTCCACAATCGCACAAAGTTTTACTTTCAGTTAGTTCCTTGGGAATAGCACATGCTTGTTCAAGAAATTGTTTACTCTGGTCTCTTGACCAGACTGGTTTCTCATTCTGCATGAGAAGTTGTATGAAGAGGAGTCTTTGCATTTTCTGACTTTGTCAGAGTATTTCTTTATTTACATTTCTATATAGATTCATTTCAACTTTGGCTAATATATCCATTTTAACTTTGGTTAAGAGATCTATTTTAATTTTAGATTTATTATTGAAAGTTAAATTGGATCTATATTGGTATTAAATTATGATAATTTTTTTTTTAATATTATTGTAATGAAATCTAATGATTTTTGAATTGTTATCTTATTTTAATAACCTTATTTAACATAATAATAAGTTACATGGACTGTAATATTACTTTTAGAAATTGCAATTTATGAATTTATGCATTTTCAATATTGACAATAATTTTTTGGGGACCAAATATCACATTTTAAAACTACCCAAATCGTAGATATAGCTATTTGAACAATGGAAACCGTAAATCCAACAATAACAACAAAATTCTGCAAGATTCTGACCAATAGGGAGCATTTTGGTTCTCCTATACTGCTCCCCTTACACCTAACTAGCAATATAATCAACTAATAATTTAATAAGACCTACTTTTTGTGTACTAAATACTCTAGTGCAATTATAAGTATTATTACACCGAAGGTGTTATTAAGGAGACGGCCTCCCCCGGCTTTCGTCGTTTGTCGACGACCTATGAGGAGCCACCCCCTCGCGACTCTATCTCCTCCTTTAGCTTAACCAACTTGAATTACACAACATAGCACGAGCAAATTCATTACTCCTTTAGCTTAACCAACTTGAATTACACAACTCAACACGAGGAACTTCGCTACTCCTTTCGCTTAACCAGCTTGAATTACACAACACAACACGAGGAACTTTGCTACGGACACAAGTTCTTGACCATTCTTTTGCTGCTGAGGTCGAAAAACCGTGTATCTTCATGACTTGTCGAAGCTTCTTCTGCTCCTCCTTTAGCTTAACAGACTTGGATCACAAAACGAAGAACGTGCAGGCTTCACAGAAACAACTTCTTTAAGGCCAATTACAGTGAATTATGGAAGAATAAAAAGCTTTATATAATACTAAGTAATACACAAGAAGCTTGTGGAAGACAAATACAGATCATTAACGGTACTTGGACACTGAAACCTATCCTGCAAACCACCTACAAACCTGTCAAGCTACATATACCTCATGTCCTCTTCTCCGTCAGTATCCGAGATCTATTCCCTGCTCCACTAAATCTAGAGGCCATGGTCTCCACTCCAAACTTTGAGGAGCTAAATTGAGAAAGGAAAGCCTTGTAGTGATAATTCCAATTGCAATTTGCAACAGAGGAAGAGTGGGAGGAATGTGTCGGGATTCTCTATCGACATGCAGGCGCCAAAAAGGGCAAATTGTGAGTAGGATCTTAAAGCATCCTCTACCTTCTATGAAAATATGCAAATATCCCTACCTTGATTAGAAAGAATAAATATTTCTCTCCCTTTCCACCCTTAGACAGGTTCAATTTGTCGGATTCCAAATGGCTCCACCATCAACGAGACATCTTATACAATATTTAGCACCGCTATAGCTATTGCGCTTCGATGAGAGAGAATAAATATTGACGACGAGGTCTTATGCAGGCCAGGTTTGCACCAGAGAAGTGTGAATAACCCCACCCTGAATTCTTAATCATTGTTACAATTTCCACACTGACCCAAATGCACAATGCACAACAAAGTAAGTAGTAAGCAAGTAAATAAGCCTATGATAAGGTCCCGATCTTGTCTAGCAGTGCTTCCTCAATGCAAGGTAAACCCTGCAAACGAAGGTAGCTTCCATGTGTATAAGAACCTGAAAACATAGACAACGTGGTAAATAAGAGAAGAAAATTAACATGTAATGGCATAAATGATATAGACCATGTGGTGAATAGAAGAAGAAAGTTGACCTGGAGATTCCTCTTTAAATTATATTTTTTGGCCTCTTTGTTTATGGATTTTTGTTCTAGTCATCACTTATGAATTTCAAGGTTGAAGAAAGGATTATGGGAGTCTGATGAGTGGTCATATTTATATTATGTTGGAAAAATGTAATTACTCGCAGATCTCTACTTGGCTTCCAACCGACTCTATCAGAGTCTGTATAAGCCAAGATCTTGTCTGACAGTCTGACAAGAAGGAAAAGTCCACAAGTAGGAAACGTAATTCAATCGAATTTATTTCAGAAGCTAAGTTGTTAGGTAGATAGTTATTGCAGCGTTTAATGGAAAGTAAGTCGGCAAGTAAGTCGGCCTATGCTGTAGCAATCTTCAGGTTGTCTATAAATAGAAGATGCATATTGTAAATCAGCAGAGAGAGATATATAGATACAGATATACAGTTACGCAAACACAGACATTAGACAGCAGAGGACTCAGGGTGAGAAAGAGAAGTCGAAGCTCAAGCTTCTGTGCATGTGATTTAGTCGAAGAGCTGAAGCTCTGTAGACCGACAAGTTTGTAACAGACAAGTTTGTATTACTTTGTATTTCCGCATAGTTAATATATGAAATAGTTTGTGGTTGAATGCATGATTATTTGGCCGCATAGATTTCCATATTTACTTCTGTAAATGTCTTTTACAATTACTGATAAGTAAAAGAACAAGAACCCATAAAAATCTCACCGTGTGAAAGTTTGAGTTTTTACGGCACCTTGATCGACTCAAATCTTCCTACATATTTGGGCATATGTTTTTCATAAGTTATTTGGATTTGTAAAAGTGGGTAGTTTACTTCATCTTACTCACAGGTAAAAACATTTGTAATTTCTTAAGTCTTTAGACTAAGAAACATATTCTATCAACTTGGTCGCATCTATCAACTTGATCGTAGATAAGTTGATCGCAGATATCAACTTGATCGCAGATAATTTGATTGCATCTATCAACTTGATCGCAGATAAGTTGATCGCAGATATCAACTTGATCACAGATAAGTTGATCGCATCTATCAACTTGATCGCAGATAAGTTGATCGCAGATATCAACTTGATCGCAGATAAGTTGATCACAGGTAAGTTGATCACAGGTATCAACTTGATCGCACCTACCAACTTGATCGCAAGTATTAACTTGGTCGCAGCAACCGAAATGGTAAAGAAAACAACCGGTCGAAGTGAAAAGTGAAATTATTTTTTTTAAATATTGATTGAGCCCTAAACCCAAGTTTAGTCGGCTTGGTTTTGGTTATCTGGTATCAGAGTGAGGTTATATCAGAGCAAGGTTTATAACAGCCCAAGATTTTAGGAAAGAAATCTTGTCTTAAAAAGTGGAAATTAATTTTCTATGGAAAGTTAATTAAAAATTAAAAATGGCTTCCACTTCTGGTTCATTGCAACCTCCAAGTTTTACAGGAAAGAATTATGAATATTGGTCTTTAACAATGAAGGCTTTATTCAGAGGACAAGATGTCTGGGAGATAGTTCAGCATGGTTATGCAGAACCAGCAGACATGGCTGCATAAAACAATCTCACACAGGCTGAGAAAGATGTCTTGAGAGAACAGAGGAAGAAAGATGGAAAAGCTCTGTTCTTCATACATCAAGCTATGCATGAGAGCATACTCCCAAGAATAGCAACAAATATTAATGCCAAGGAAGCATGGGATACATTGGAGACTACCTATAAAGGTTTGGATAAGGTAAAGACATCCAAGCTGTAGATTTTGAGAAAAGATTTTGAATCTCTGTGCATGAGAGATTCAGAGAATGTAGACACATTCTACACTAGAGTTGTTGGGTTGATAAACCAACTGAAATCTCATGGAGAACCTGTATCAGACCAAAGGGTTGTTGAAAAAATTCTCAAAAGTCTTCCCCCAAGATTTGAAAATTTGGTTGTGACCTTAGAGGAACACACAAACATGTCGACATTTAGCATTGATGAGCTGCAAGCTTCACTCATCAATCATGAACACAGAATTAGCAGATCACAGACATCATTGGAAGGTGCATTTGCAGCACAGTCATCCATAAGCTGTGGTAGAGGCAGGGGGAGAAACAAATTCAGAGGCAGAGGAAGAAGTTCTTCAAGAGGAGGACAAGGCAGAAGTCCTGCAAATGTCAGTGGCAGAGGAGATAACCAGAACCCAAGTTAGCCAAGTGGCCAGAGGTTTGATAAATAAAAAATTCAATGTCATTACTGTAAGAAGTTTGGTCATTATGCATATGAATCCAGGAAGAAACAATATGACCAAGGAAGACAAAGCCCAAGTCAGTCAACCAGCACCAACACTTCAACAGGTGTAATGTTAATAGCATCAACATCTCCACTTGAATGCAACGCTGTTCAAGAAAGTCCACATGACATATGGTACTTAGATTCAGGATGCAGCAACCATATGACTGGTAATTTAAATCTTTTTTCCAGTCTAAACACTTCAGTTAAAACTGATGTTACACTTGGAAACAATGTTCAAGTCACTGTCTTAGGAAAATGCACTGTTGATATTCTAACCAAACAGGGGGAGAGTAAGTATATCCCTGATATCTATCATGTCGAAGGTCTGAAACATAATTTGTTAAGCATTGGACAGTTGTTACAAAAGGGCTATAGAGTCTACATGGAAGATGAACACTGTATGATCAAAGACAAGCATCCAAGTGACCAGCTGATAGCAAAAGTGCCAATGACAAGCAACCGCTTGTTTCCATTGAGGATAGTTCCCAACATAAAAGGAAAGACAAAGACAGGAGCTTCATTCAAGGCAGAAAGTGAAGAAACAGTCGAGCTCCTTGACAAGAGAGAAAATTGCAACGCTAATTTGCAAGCTGCATTTCAGACAGAAGTTCAGGATGAATCCTGGTTGTGGCATTTCAGATTTGGACATCTGAATTTTGGTGGGCTGAAGCTACTGCACAAAAAGAATATGGTGAAGGGATTACCATTGATTGATAGACCAGAGAGGGTTTGTGAAGGCTGCATTTTTGGCAAGCAACACAGAGAGACATTTCCAGTCGGAAAGTCCTATAGAGCACGCACACCACTTGAAATTGTGCACTATGACATTTGTGGTCCAATGTAGACATCATCCATTGGTGACTGCAAATATTTTCTAACCTTTATTGATGACTACTCAAGAAAGACATGGGTATATTTCTTGAAACACAAATCTGATGCATTTGGTTATTTCCAACAATTCAAGGCACTCGTGGAAAACCAGAGTGGTCACCGCATCAAGATCTTAAGGACCGACAGAGGAGGTGAATATGTTTCAAATGAATTTCTGAATTTTTGCAAGACCATGGCATACAGAAACAATTCACTGCACGGTACACATCTCAGCAGAACGGTATTGCCGAAAGAAAGAACAGAACCATCATGGAGATGGCACGCAGCATGTTGGCAGCCAAGCACTTGCCAAATGAGTATTGGGGTGAAGCAGTCGCAACTGCTGTATACATTATGAACCGATGTCCAACAAAGAGTGTGAAGAAAAAAGTTCCCCAAGAAGCATGGACATGTATGAATCATAGTGTTTCACATTTAAAAGTTTTTGGTTGTGTTGCATATGCTCATATCCCAGATGAGCTGAGAAGAAAGCTAGACAAGAAGGGACAAAAATGTATTTTTGTCGGCTATTCAGAAGACACAAAAGCATACAAGTTGTATGACCCCGTCACAAGGAAAGTGATAATCAGTCGGGATGTTCAATTTGTCGAGAATGAATCATGGGACGGAACCGTCAACATAAATTTCAAGATTGTGTCCAACATCGACAATGATGATATGGAAGAGGAAGTGGTTCAAATACCACATGTAAGTCAACTGGTCGGAGCACCGTCGATTCCCATGACACCAAGACATGGTTTAGCACAAGGACCATCGACACAAGTAGCAGCTCAAGCTACACCGACAAGTACACCAAGAGGACAACAGACTCCATCAAGCATTTCGTCGAGGTCAACATCGACAAAACCGGTGAAGACAAGAAGTCTGGGAGAGATATATGAAGCTGGTACACCTAATTCAGTCTCTCTGTTTGCATTATTTTCCCCTATATATGATCCACTAACATTTGAAGAAGCTGTTGAAGAAGAAGTATGGGCACAAGCCATGGATGAAGAAATAGAATGCATTGAGAAAAACCAAACATGGGAACTGGTTGATGTACCAAAAGACAAAGATGTAATCAGTGTCAAATGGATTTATAAGACAAAGCAAGATGCTGATGGGAATGTGCAAAAGAACAAGGCAAGAATGGTAGCAAGAGGGTTCACACAGCAACCCGGCATCGACTTCAATGAAACGTTTGCACCGGTTGCACACATGGATACAGTCAGAACAGTTTTGGCCATTGCTGCACAAAACAAATGGCATGTTCATCAAATGGATGTCAAGTCGGCATTCTTAAATGGCTATATAGAAGAGGAAGTATATGTGGAACAACCACAAGGGTATGAAGTTCCAGTTCAAGAACACAAAGTGTACAGGCTGAAAAAGGCACTCTATGGTTTGAAGCAAGCTCCTAGAGCTTGGTACAGTCGTATTGATTCCTATCTCATTGAAAATGGATTTCACAGAAGTGAAAGTGAACCGATTTTGTACACCAAAGTCGATGAGCAAGGTAAGATGTTAATTTTCTGCCTATATGTAGATGATTTAATATTTACTGGTGATTATGGTATAGCAGATTTTAAAACAGTCATGGAAAGTGAATTTGAAATGACTGATCTAGGGCTTATGAAATTTTTTCTGGGCATTAAAGTTCAGCAGTCTGAAAGTGGTATCTTTATATCACAGTCTAAGTATGCAAGTGAAGTTTTAAAAGGGTTTAACATGTCTAACTGTAAGACAACCCCAACACCAGTAATAACAGGTTTAAAATTGAGCAAGGATGATGAAGGATCCACTATAGATCCTGCGCTGTTCAAAAGGCTTGTTGGCAACCTTATGTATTTGACAGCAACAAGACCAGACATTATGTATGGTGTAATTCTGATCTCAAGGTTCATGGAGTCACCAAAAGACTCACATTGGCAAGCAGGTAAAAGAATTCTGAGGTATGTAAGTGGCACAAAAGACTTTGGTATTATGTATTCAACCTCAGAAAATTTTAAACTCATTGGTTACACTGACAGTGATAATGGAGGAAGCATAGATGACAGGAAAAGCACATCTGGATACACATTTCATTTTGGTACAGGTGTTGTTTCATGGGCTTCAAAGAAATAGCCCATAGTAACTCTATCTTCAGCTGAAGCAGAGTATGTTGCAGCAACAAGTGCTGCATGTCAAGCTGTCTGGATGAGAAGAGTCTTAAAAGACTTGTCACAGAACCATAAGGAACCTACAACAATCTTCTGCGACAACAATTCAGCCATAGCATTATCAAAGAATCATGTGTTTCACAAGAGAACCAAGCACATCGACACAAGGTTTCAATTTATAAGATATTTGGTGAACGACAAGGAAATTTGTTTGGAATTTTGCAGGTCTGAAGACCAACTTGCCAACATCTTCACAAAGCCATTGGCAAAGGACACATTCCAATATCTGCGTAGTTATCTTGGAATGACAAGTTCTCCACAGTGAACTCTGTCATAAACAGAGCATGTCTAAGCTTTGAAACATTTTGTAAATTTTGTTTGAAAATCCCCATCTACTTATAATTAAGGGGGAGTGTTGGAAAAATGTAATTACTCGCAGATCTCTACTTGGCTTCCAACTGACTCTATCAGAGTCTGTATAAGCCAAGATCTTGTCTGTCAGTCTGACAAGAAGGAAAAGTCCACAAGTAGGCAACGTAATTCAATCGAATTTATTTCAGAAGTTAAGTTGTTAGGTAGATAGTTATTGCAGTGTTTAATGGAAAGTAAGTCAGCAAGTAAGTCGGCCTATGCTGTAGCAATCTTCAGGTTGTCTATAAATAGAAGATGCATATTGTAAATCAGCAGAGAGAGATATACATATACAGATATACAGTTACGCAAACACAGACATTAGACAGGAGAGGACTCAGGGTGAGAAAGAGAAGTCGAAGCTCAAGGTTCTATGCATGTGATTTAGTCGAAGAGCTGAAGCTCTGTAGACCGACGAGTTTGTAATAGACAAGTTTGTATTACTTTGTATTTCCACATAGTTAATATATGAAATAGTTTTTGGTTGAATGCATGATTATTTGGCCGCATATATTTCCAGATTTACTTCTGTAAATGTCTTTTACAATTACTGATAAGTAAAAGAACAAGAACCCATAAAAATATCACTGCGTGAAAGTTTGAGTTTTTACGGCACCTTGATCGACTCAAATCTTCCTACATATTTGGGCATATGTTTTTCATAAGTTATTTGGATTTGTAAAAGTGGGTAGTTTACTTCATCTTACTCGCAGGTAAAAACATTTGTAATTTCTTAAGTCTTTAGACTAAGAAACATATTCTATCAACTTGGTCGCATCTATCAACTTGATCGCAGATAAATTGATCGCATATATCAACTTGATCGCAGATAAGTTGATCGCATCTATCAAGTTGATCGCAGATATCAACTTGATCGCAGATAAGTTGATCGCATCTATCAACTTGATCACAGATAAGTTGATCGCAGATATCAACTTGATCGTAGATAAGTTGATCGCAGATATCAACTTGATCGCAGATAAGTTGATTGCAGGTATCAACTTGATCGCAAGTATTAACTTGGTCGCAGCAACCGAAATGGTAAAAGAAAACAACCGGTCGAAGTGAAAAGTGAAATTATTATTTTTAAATATTGACTGAGCCCTAAATCCAAGTTTAGTCGGCTCGGTTTTGGCTATCATATTAGTTATTTTGCAAAGAAATGAAACAATAAGAAAATGACTTTGTGTTCGGTCGATTGTAATTTTCAGCTTTATATATCAAAGCTTACAGCTCAGAGGGCCTCCACATTCCATCGTGATGGTTTTGGGATCCACAAGGAGTGAAGGGAACCACGTCTTTGCCTTTACGTGTAGTAAAGAGAAAAGGTAAAAATAAATTCAATGGAATTGTTACGTCTATCAAAACTTGTGTCCCCTGAGCTACAATATATGCAGGTAAGGGGGTTGGCTTCTGCATCCATTACGTCATGAAAATTGGACAACAAGCTACTAATGGACATCATAACTATATACTATCGATATTCAATATGAAGATTGACTTGGGATATTAAAACACAATATTTTCTTCACCTCTCAACCTTATTTGGCCATTCAATTATCTTCAATAAAGAGGATCCACTCGAATGGTCGACAAGGAAAATGGTGTCGCTTGTGCAAATTATGATGTGCAGAAATTTTGATGTCTCGCATAGTTCAAGTTTCAATTTCAAAGGTATAGTCTCTCCACGTCCAAGTCAGGTCTCAGTTTCAAAGGTATAGTCTCTCCACGTCCAGGTCAGGTCTCAGTTTCAAAGGTATAGTTCCTCCATGTCCAGGGGTTTAGAGGTTCTATAAAGCTACCTAAAACTTGGAAAACTCCTATAACTATGCCCCTTGGATTTTTGGACTTTTTTGCTTTGCAAGATTTCGTTGGCGGGTCAGTGCAAGAAGATGATGGACCTTTAAGATGCAATCCTAGTTTTCAAAAACAACATCATGTTACCAAAAAATACATCAACCCGAGCCTGACATAG
>LPNX011186456.1:3902-32098 GCA_001517045.1 Pseudotsuga menziesii
GGAAGGTCTTCTACACAAACCACTATGAGTACATGTTCTACTATGTGAATAGAGGTGTCGAGGTTGAACATAGTAGTCCATCATCTGATTACCAATCATTAATGTATACTATTAACAGACGCAAGATCACCCACTGATAATGAAAATAGGAATCAAGGTACTAGAGTGCAATCTAACAAGTGTGAATAGATGTGTTGAGGTCGAACACTTGGAAGAATCCATCGATCAGGGGAAATTGATGTATTCCAAAAACTGTGGACGGCGAGAGAACCTACCACTGATGACTATAAGTCTCAAGGCACTCAAATGAATCTAGACTACTATCCCAGAATAAATGATCTGAAGTCAATGGGATGGAATCCGCTGGAAGGAGGGAATTAGGGAATCGCCCATCAACCAACACGAGGTACTCAAGAATGCTGTATAATGTGGAAGGACTCAAACAATATGTGCACGAACCAATAATAGTACTGGGAATGGCCGACATGAAAATTCAAGATAACTAAGGAATGGTCGACTCAGGCTTCAACTTAATTCGAATAAGAGCATAAAGGAAAATGGTGATTAAAGATAAGTAGCATAGACTCGATATGCAAACTGGGACATCTCTGTGACACAGGAGGCATCAACAGAAGCTCCATAGGGACTGGAAGCTTAACTAGTTGGTGGAAGTAATCTCAAAGTAACAAGTACAGATCCTAAAGTCAAACTATTAAACCAACCTATGGATGTGATATATAATGCTTTGTTCGAAGGCGACACGAATCAAATGCTGCCAAAAATAACATCTTTTCCTGTCCGTATTTTTGTTTTTTTGATTTTTTTTAGACTTTTTTAGATATTTTGAAAAGCTTGAAAAATAATAAAAGTGTTTTATAGTTACAAATCTAGGAGGAGACGAGTTTCAGGGGTCAAAAAAATTAGTTCCAAGCAGTGGAACATACCTATGATCAATGCAAGGAAACATGTGTAGGATAACGACACTCGAGGGAAAGTCCCCTCCTGGTAAAAAATGGGGGATCAAGCTGCAAAAGATATGTAAAAAGGCTATGCTTGGCTAGACATGAGACAAGATCGAGTTATATGGTTGATAATCAAAGTTAGGGAAGCCGACATAAGGCTCAATAAGGCAAGCAAAACTCATGATAATGCAATTACAACTTGACATATACAAGGGAGTATCGGGGGAAAGGACAACATAAAGTTCAAGAGGAGTATGAAGCTCTTGCTCAAAGTCATGGCAATACTATACAAATGAATCCCACACCCTAAAGGAGGAATGTTGGCATGGGCACCAAATGCAAACAGGATCTAACTAGGGTACCCATGTATGGGAAATCTCTACCATTCACATCATGTCACTTCTAAAAAACAACAAGAAGGTTTCGTGACAAGATAGAATATGTTCGTACCTAAGGTTAAGATGAAACGGTCATAAGGCTATGCAAAATGAAAGTGGATGTGAAAACCTAACCTATATGCCAATTTAGACATAATACATGAAATAGGAAAGAACGAGTTAAAGACATGATCAAACCGCACTCAAAATGGGCTCCTACAACATCAAATTAGTTCAAACAGTCCAAAATGGTCAGAAACGGTAAAAAACTATAGAAAGTGGGTAAAAATTTCAAAACCTTTTCTATAAAATAGTGAAAATTTTAAAATTTTCATACCATTTTAAATTTTCACCCACCATAGTGCATTTGAGCTCAAAACTCCAGAAGCGAATTCTGGGAGCATTGTTTGGTGGAATCCCTCCACATTTGATCCAGGTAAATTCCCTTGCCCCTCTCTTTCATTTTCATGCAAAATTTTTAAATTTTCATGGTCAATTTTATTTTTTTGACCATCCCAACTTGGGCGTTTTGGCCCACACGAAAATCGGGCATTTTTCCACGTATAGGGATCACCATACATAGAAAATTCCACGAAACCCATGTACATACGTGGCTGTTTTGCAAACAGTCACATATAGGGGCGTGGACAAGGTTTTTATGGGCAAATAATGATCAATTTTTTTTTTTTTTTGGTGTAGGATGGGTAGTAGAGTGGAGAGAGAGGGAACATGCTAATTTTAGGAAACTGTTCAAGATGATCTCATGGCTCAACAAGCATTACGGGCATGTGGCTTGTACAAGTTTTGGTGTCTTGGAAGCTTGAGGGAAAATCCAATACTACTCTAGCTACTGGTAGATTACTGGAATCTAGAGTCTGAAACTTTTCAGATAGATGAGATGTCGGTCAGCATTGAGGTTGAGGACATATATTTCATGATAGGTTTTTATCGATGAGGGGAGGTGGTGAACCTCTTATCTTGTGGGATAGGAGGTAGGATGACCATAGATGACTACATTGATGTGTACTACCTTCCCAATATAGAGAAGGTCAAGATTTAGATCCCGACAAACTCGATTCAGATTCTAGGGGTAAAAGCCATACTCTTGGCCTTAGGCATGATTGCAGGTTTGGCTTCACTCCACCAAGTCTCATGACCAATTAATTTCTATGCGGTAGAGTGTATGCGGCCTACAATATATGACTGGAGTACTACGTTGCTGAGCAACATGAAACAACAACTCAATGACTACAAGATGGGTAGGGTGTGAAAATTCGGGTTTGGCAGCATACTAAGTGTTGATGTAATTGTAACTTCCGAATGTATTCACTTGTATATCTTATGTATTGTACCCCAATGTTTATTCCAGGAAGTATCTATTGAGTCATATCATGCCCCGATGTTTCGATCGAGAGATTCAATAATGTAACAAGTCATGTAAAGTCATTGTGGGAAACCCTCCTATTTGTCAAGGGTTAAAGTCCCCATAGTTGTGGGGCCCTAGGGTTATTAGACTATCCTAGAGAAGTCGACCCTAGGAGAAGTCGACCCTAGGTGATTCATTGTAAGTCAGGGAAATAGTCCCCACCGTTGTGTTAAGGATAACCCTCCTTGTTGGTTAGAGGAGGAAAAGTCCCCACAGTTGTGGGGCACTAGGGTTATTAGACACTCCTAGAGATGTCATCTCTAGTAAGTAATTGTTAAGTGAGGCCAACATGTTGGAGTGAAGTGAACAAAATAATATAAATAGAGAGTGAGCCTCTCTATTTAGCACACACACACACACTCACTCATTGGGGCACATGAGTGAGAGAGGAGAAGCTCTCTCCAGTATGAGAGAGAGAACAAGTTGTGGAGATCATCTTTTCTGTTTTCAGGTTTTACTACTGCCATTGGTGCTCATTATATCTCTAAGGAAGTTGTGGGGTTTTCTCCTTTATGTTCTCCCCTAGGAAAATTCTTTGTGTCTCTTGTCTCTTGTGTTTTATTGTTGTGCATGTTATTCTCTTAGTTAATGATCCTAAGATCATAATGCTAGCTTGGATGATAAAGTCTAATATGGTATCAGAGCTAACCTGAGAAGAAGACATTGTGTAGCTACATAAGCTAGGGATTATTAATTTTTTGGTCTCTCTCCACAATCCATCAACAAAAGTATGCTAGGTTGACTCTCCATTGAAGGGTGCATCTTTCTGTCGAAGCGAAATTCGATTCCGAGCATTTTTAGTTTTCGATGTAGGAAATTAGGGATTTCTATAAAAGAGGAATTTTTGAGTGATCCTAGCATAGGATTTCTCTCCTCATCAAAATCAAATTTTAGAGACCTGGATCAATTTTTTTGGTTGGGTGAAACTCTGGGAAAGTCAAACCCTAGTTTGACCCCGAGCTAGAAAAACCCTAAATACTAAAACTGATAAGTTTTGGTTCATTCGCTATATCTCGGGATTGGTGAAGTATCGAGAGCAAAAAATTTCATATGTAGAAGATAAACTCTTGATGTACACTGTGTCCAAAATTCAGCCTCCAATTCACTATATTATGGGAGATATGATCCCTCCAAGTTAGGGTTCCAACCTCTTCCAAGATTCATCCCTAAATAGGATACCTAAGGATAATTGCCATATCTTAAGATACAAAGGTCCAAATGAAATTTATGAAGATGTTCCAGAAAGGGAATGGACTATAATTTTTGTGGTCCAAATTTTAGACCTAGAAGATGAAACAGTAACATGTGGAAGTCCGTACAACTTTGCTATTCTGAACAGTACTGTAACAAGTCACCTTGGGAAAATGATCATAAGTACCAATTGGTGAAACCAATCCCGATGAAACCTATGGTGTTGGAAAAGGGACATGCGAGATACCTCTATGTGAAGTTTCAAACACAGAGGAGTAGTAATTTTATATATACCATAGAAACAGTAACAGACATTTCTGTAGAAGAAATTGGAAAACTAGGGCTTCCTGTTCCAAGAGCTTCCCTCCATTGTTTTCAGAAAAGGAGTACATTGGACAGCTCACCTTGAAGAGATATATCTTTCTATCCAATCGGATATGAAATATTCCAAGTTTTTAAAATTAGGATTTCTCTCACAAACCCTAGATCAGCCAGCTCCGGAACCAGGACGAACACCTCAAATCAATAAGATCTAATCTTTTGCTATTTTCATTTGAGGTTCTCATTTCAAAGTGATCTATCACATCAACTTGATTATAATATTGGTGAAGTTTACAACTTCCAAGCATGGAAGTATATGATCTCTCTGAAGAAAATGAATTGGACACCTACATGAGTAGAGAGGTTCTAGTTCCAGAGGGAGATGAGGCTCAAAGCCTTACACAAGAGGAACTTAGTCAAACCCAAGAAGATCATTGTTGATTCAATCACGGATCAACTTGTACCACAAGTGTATTCCCTAAAGACACCAAATATTTTTGATTCCTTGACCAAGATATTTGAAGGGAAGAACATAAATCGAAATATGACTTTGAGAAAACAATTGAAGAATGTGAAGATCCAGAATGCAGAGACCATACAGTCATACTTTACGAGGGTCTCTCAAATCAAAGAACAACTTGAAGCGGTAGAAGAAGAAGTGGAGAATGCAGAAGTGGTGATAGACACCTTGAATGGTATCCTAGGATCATGGGATTCATTCATTCGAGGAATGTGTGCCAGAAGTAAGTGATTACTTTCAGCAGACTCTGGGAATAAGAAGAATCTCGACTCATAATAAGAGAAGAGAATATGTGAGCAACTGAAGATCAAGCTCTCACCATCCAAAGAAGATCCCTCAAGCGATAAGGAATATGAAGAACTCAACTCTTGAAGAACCTCTTATCCATCTTAGAATTTGGATAAGAAATGATGTTATTATGAATGAAGAAGATGATGAAACTAAAGGCTCAAGAAGGAGTCTACCCACGAAATAAATAAAGATAAGTATTCAATTGTCATTTAATGATATGGTTTTATTATGCATGATAGAATGTTTGCATTAATGATAGTATACTACTAATATGCATGTGATGGGAAAGTAGCTCATGGTGCTATACAACTCTCCATTGCTACTTATCTAGAATGAAACCTCTTTGCTGACATATTGGATTAGTGCATGATCTCAATGTTGTCCTGGTAGAGATGGAAGGCATCTAGAAAGTTTTCGTGAGATATGGATGAATGTTGTATTGGCTAAAGTAGTTGCATGATCATATATTTATGCATAAGAAATTTTCATTATGAATATACCTTATGAAATGTTTCTAACCATAAAAATGCATTTGACTTGTAGGAAAGATTGCATACATAATCACCTACAAGCAAAGAAGGATGATACTTGTTCCGAAGAACAAGTGACGACATTTCAAGATGAAGAATAATATGACGAATGCAACGACATCATTAATGCAGAACCTTCCAGCCATGAAGAAGTAACCAAGAATAAAGGGAAGACCAGTTCAAGAAGAATGATGTCTAGGTTGCAGTATCGATACGTAAAGAGAAGTTCGTAGTTCCATCATGCAGTAGATGGAAACATCATGGGATACAAGGAAAGATTCGTAGCATGAGGCATAGACTACGAAGAGACATTTGCAGCCACTAGAAATACACATGATAGGAAGAATAATGTGTGTGAATGAAAGAAGGCCTTGTATGAGCTCAGAAGACACCCATGGGATAACACATACATGAGGAGCTTGATGATGATTTGAACCTTTGCTACAACGTTGATAGAGGATGACAAGCTCACAGATGGGTGCGAGAAGAAATTTTGAAAAAGTTCAAGATCTTGGTATCCAATGATCCTAGATGGATACTACTTGTCACTCCAGTACATAATGTTTCAGTGCATAGAGTACATAAGACAAAGGGAGAATGATGCTCTGCTTCAGAGGGAGTGACTTTAGAATATCCTGAGGTTCGACATGGTATGATAGGATGGATATATTACTGATGACTCTAGCATTTACTGAGAGTAAAGCAGATTCCAACCTTTTCTTCAAGGTTGAAGGTGAAATACCAGTGATGCTCATGTTATGTGTCGATGCACTATTTTCTAGGCATGGAGGTGTGGAAGAATGCAGATGGAATCTTCCTTGAACAAGGGAAGTATGCATTAGAGATCCTAAAGAGGTTCAAGATGATGGACTGCAAGTACATGACCACACCTATGGCATAAAACCTGAAGCTATTGAGTGTTGCTTCATCAGAATCGGTTGATGCCACGATGTATTGTCAGATGATTTACCTAACAAATACGAGACCAGATATTTGCTTTGTTGCAAACACATTGAGACATGTTCACTTGATGGTTACAAAGCATGCAGTGAGGTACCTGAAGGGTACAGTTGATTATGGGCTCAAGTATGAGGTGAATCAAAAGATTAACCTGGAGGGTTATGTGGATTCATATTGGGCAAGAAGTTCCATTGATAGGAAGAGCACTTCGATGTGCTACTTCAGTATGATATCAAATATCATTATATCAGGGAAATGGTGTAAAGAGGAGCAGTGAAGCTCCAGTATGTTGCAACGGAGGAACATATAGTTGATGTATTGATGAAGCCATTGGATAGAGTGAAGTTTGAGTACTTCAGGGAGAAGCTTGGTGTTCTCGAGATTGAGGTTTCCTCTAAGTGAAATGATGAGACTGAGAGCCATTTTGACATGGTGAGAGGATTAGGTTCCTTCCATGGTCAGATGTAAGGGCTGAGCCATTCTGTCATGGTGAGAGGATTTGGTTCCTTCCATGTCATATATGAGTGCTAAGCCATTTTGATGTGACTATAGGATTGGTCCCTACATGATTAGATGTAAGGGCTAAATGCCATTCTTGGAATGCAGGCACCTGGTCAGTTACCAGGAAAACTCAGTCTGGGACTGAGGGTTGTTCTGATATGACTGTAGGATGTAGTATTACATGATCAGATGTGAGCACATGGCCATTCTGATGTGATCGAGGGAGGTGTTCCCACTTGATCAGATATAAGGGCTGATGCCATTCTCTGGCAGAATGGAGGCACCTGTTCAGTTAACAGGGATGCTCAGTCTAGGACTGAGAGCCCTTCCGTTGCGATGCTTTCGAGCATGGTTGGATGTAAGTACAGATCCCTTTTGATGCGGTGCTTTCGAGCATGGTCGAATGTAAGTGTTGAGCCTTTTCGATGTGGTGCTTTCGAGCATGGTCGACTATAAGTGTTGAGCCCTTCCGATGCGGTGTTTTCGAACATGGTAAGATGTAAGTGTATAGCTTTTTCGATGCGGTGTGTTCACACATGGTCAGATATAAGTGCTGAGCCATTCTGGCATGATGTGTTTACACATGGTCAGATGTGAGTGCTAGGCCTTTCTGACAAGATGAGGTCAGATGTGAGTGCTGGACGTGCCTTTCTGACAAGATGAGGTTAGATGTAAGAGCTGGGCAGGCCATTCTGACTTAGGGTTAGATATAAGCACTGATGAAGACCAACATGAAGGGTAGGCCTACAACCAGCATGGAAAAGGGATGGCTCTGTAGAACTTCCTTTGACGAGAAGAATGAAGAGATAGCACCATTTGATTGAGATAGTAGAAGTAGTAATGATGATGATGATTAAGTGATGATCCAAATTTGATGATGATCTAGATCAAGTGATGATCCAGAGTTGATGATGATCCAGTAGTGACGATCCAAATCAAGTGATGATCTAGACTTGATGATGATCTAGTAGTGACGATCGAGATCGAGTGATGATCTAGACTTGTTGATGATCCAGCAATGATGATCTAGATCAAGTGATGATATAGACTTGATGATAATCTAGCAGTGATGATCCAGATCAAGTGACGACCTAAACTTGATGATGATCCAGCAGTGACGATCTAGAACAAGTGATTATCTAGACTTGATGATGATCCAACAGTGACGATCCTGATCAAGTGATGATCCAGACTTGATGATGATCCAATAGTGATGATGCAGATCAAGTGATGATCCAGCAGTGATGGTCTAGATCAAATGATTATCTAGATCTAGTGATGATGATCCAGATCGAGTGATGATCCAGATCCAAATGAAGATGACTTGAAGATGAAGATTACCTGAAGATGAAGATGACTTGAAGATGACGAGAACTCGATGATGATCCAGATAATACAGAGAAGAAGACTTGTGCTGATAAATTGTGTCGAGAGAATACCTTCCTAGTTAAGAGGGAGTGTTGATGTAATTGTAACTTTGGAATGTATTGACTTGTATATCTTATGTATTGTACCCCGATGTTTATTCTGGGAAGTATCTATTGAGTCATGTCATTCCTCGATGTTCCGATCGGGAGATTCAATAATGTAACAAGTCATGTAAAGTCATTGTGGTTAAGCCTCCTATTTGTCAAGGGTTGAAGTCCCCACAGTTGTGGGGCCCTAGGGTTATTAGACTATCCTAGAGAAGTCGACCCTAGGTGATTCATTGTAAGTCGAGGCAATAGTCCCTACCATTGTGTTAAGGATAACCCTTCTTGTTGGTCGGAGGAGGAAAAGTCCCCATAGTTGTGGGGCACTAGGGTTATTAGACACTCCTATAGATGTCGGCTCTAGTAAGTAATTGTTAAGTGAGGCCGACATGTTGGAGTGAAGTGAATGAAAGAATATAAATAGAGAGTGAGCCTCTCTATTTATCACACACACACACTCACTCATTGGGGCACATGAGTGAGAGAGGAGAAGATCTCTCCACTATGAGAGAGAGAACAAGCTATGGAGATCATATTTTCTATTTTCGGGTTTTACTGCTGCCATTGGTGCTCATTCTATCTCCGAGGAAGTTGCAGGGTTTTCTCCTTTATGGTTTCCCCGAGGAAACTTCTTTGTGTCTCTTGTCTCTTGTGTTTTATTGTTGTACATGTTATTCTCTTAGTTAAAGATCCTAAGATCATAATTCTAGCTTGAATGATAAAATCTAACACTAAGAACATTCTTCTTTGAGCGGGTTCCAGGGCTAAGCAATAGAGTAGACATTGCTCCACATGCTAATGTCATGCGTAGACTAGGAGGTGGAAGGGTGGCTAACCCCTACCCAACAGAGTTCTTTCCATGGTGACAGAGACAACTCATCACCATATATGACTATGCATATGCAGGGATTGAAATCCGCAATGATCCACACATGCCCCTACCACCAGAAGCAGCTTATGGAGACACAGGTAATGAATCCCAAACCCACTTTTAATTTTTGAATTATTTTTTTTTGTGTTTTTTGATATATGAAATCAAAAGACATGTTTTTTGTGTGATGACACATAGTGACACTCTGTCATGTATATGCAGATGTAGGACCATGACGGCCAGATGGCTTTCCTTGTCATCGACAGAGGGGAAGAGGTGATGAGATCATGGGTGCGGATGTGGAGCAGACGCTCCAGAGCATTCACACGAACTTTTTTCAATTGAAACAGAGAGTACCCATGGCATAAGTTGAGGACTTTCCTGAGGCCATGCAGCACCAGGTTGTTCGAGTACCATGAGAATGGGTTTGATTGTTTCGACCGCTATCTAGAGCCGTAGTGTGCTACCATGATAAGCACCCTCCTCCACCTCAGGCTTAGAGACTTGGGTGTATATTTTTTGTATGAACGTGTAGTATATTTTGGTGGCTCAGAAGCCCCAATTTTGTATATGACACTTATGTATTGTGACATCACTTTTTGAACTTAATTAATTTTTTTTTATGATGATTGATTATTATTCGATTTACATGTGTAAAATGTGCTTGTAATATGATTATGGTCTGTGAAACAAATGCAAATCTAAGACATAGTTAGCATATGAATCAAAAACTTGATTAAAAATCCTTGGAACATGAATGTATATTATACTCTCAAATTGTCGTTCTAGCAATCTAACCCCCAAGAATATTTGTAATAATGTCAGATCCCTAATACGATACAAGCCATTAAGTTGTGAAACCACTAAATGTGAATCAAGGCATACCTCAAGAGAATGAACACCATGCGAAATGGCATCAGGAAATAACTCAATAATGACACTATATTCAACAACATTGTTTGATGAAGGCTATAAACATACACCTCCTGAAGACAATACTTGAACTGCAGGAGTATAGATCACCCAAGCAGCCGAAGCTGATTTTTGAGTGTGGCGGCTAGCACCATCAGTGAATCCTATGTAAACGGAAGACTCCATCGACATCTGCCATAACAAACAAAAGCTAATCAACAAACCCGATCACCATAAGAAAACCTAACTATGCAATGTAAAACTGTACAATAATATACAAAAATTAGCCATGGCTAAAGATCATACATAGTATTTTTTGAGATAGAGCCCATTTCTAGGCTCCGCCAAGGCTATCCCTTCATAATAAACCAGCTCATAGGCTCCTTTCTCAAAGACACATTTAACCACGTAAGGAGCATGCCACATGGGATTAAAATTTCTTGTCCCCAAGGGTTCCTTAGCTTGATACCACAAAAGTACCAAGTCACCTTCCCTAAACCTCCTAGTGTTACGGAGAGAAATTCCTATGGCTTGGGGTACCACAACAGACAGCTTGACTCTAGAAATCAATCCTTTCCAATATGCAATAGAATTTAAAGATTTAATACTAAAGGATTGGACCTCGTACCTTATTTCAGACGGTTGAAGCAGATCCCCGTTGAGCTTTCCAACCTCAGCTTGAATTGATTAATCACGTCCTCAACAACAAGTAAACAATACAAGCATACTATATAGATTGGTGTTAGATCTATTCTAGCATATATAATCAACAATGTATAAGAATTTGAAATCATCCCATGGATAAAATATTCATTCAAACATACATTATTGGATAGGAAAAGATATTTCTATTAATATAAAATCAGATATTACAATGAATACAACCTCTGTCGGCACGTCTGTGAATCGGAGAAACTGAATCCCCCACTTGGGCCTCCACCACCTCAATCCTCCATATCTCGATAGCAAGATCACAAGAAAAAGACAAGCTTGGGAAGAACACAAAAGTGCTCCAAGGGACAAAGGGATGCAGACTCAAGCATAAGTTCTGGAAACAATGGACTATAGTTTCTTTGCTCTCAATTCTCTCTTATGCCTTCAATGTACCAAAGAGTTCCTTATATAGCTTTTCAAAGGGGTAATGAAAGGTCGAATCCAAGTGATCTCAAGGCATATGGAAGGCTAGGAGTCAAGTGAGTCGGATCCATGTCAAGGAAAACTCCAAAAGGATTTGGATTTTGTACACATCCCGATGTACGCGGTTTTAGTGGTCAAACCCGCGTATATACACGATTAGGGGTTTAAAAGTCACGTATATGGATTTTCACATGTTTTTAGGGATGGTAAAGGAAACATCAAAGGAAAAAAAATGGTCTAAGGGGTCTAAGGAGTTTGCAAAGGGACAGGGGAAAGGCCATACAAGTGTGATTCACTTGGAGTGGTAAAATCAGCTATAACAGATGCCCCCTAATGTGTGAGGTCAGAGGGGTCATACGATGGCTGAAATACATTATAATTCCATACCAAAAGTGGAGTGATGAAGAATCCCAAATGGAAGACCAACCACCCAATCAGCATAGCACAATGATACAACTCTGTACATACATATAGCAGTCCCGGATACATAAGAGTACAATGGCCATGAATAGGCATGATACAAGATATCACATAAGTGGTCATTGCCACGTATAATATACATAGATCATAATCTCCATGATGAAGATATATAAAGGACCAAGATCTCCATAATGGATGAAGATATACAATGGATCAAGATCTCCATAATAGCTAGAAATGTCTGACATATACTGGAATCAAGTCACGAGAGATGAAATCTCATGAACACTGGCACAATCAAGGAGGTAGCATATAAGAGATGCCACCAATTTGGAAGGTCTTCTACATAAACCGCTATGAGTACATGTCCTACTATGTGAATAGAGGTGTCGAGGTCGAACATAGTAGTCCATCGTCTGATTACCGGTCATTGATGTATACTGTTAACAGACGTGAGATCGCCCACCGATAATGAAAATGGGAATCAAGGTACTAGAGTGCAAACTAACAAGTGTGAATAAATGTGTTGAGGTTGAACACTTGAGAGGATCCATCGATCAGGGGACATTGATGTATTCCCAAATACTGTTGATGGCGAGAGAACCTGCCACTGATGACTGCAAGTCTCAAGGCACTCAAAATGACTCTAGATTCCAATCCCAGAATAAATGATCTGAAGTCGATGGGATGAAATCCACTGGAAGAAGGGCATTAAGGCATCCCCCATCATCCAACACAAGGTACTCAGCAAAGCTATATAATGTGGAAGGACTCGATAATAAGGTGCATGAACCAGTAATTGTACTAGGAATGGCCGGCATTCAAAGTCAAGATAACTGAGGAATGGCCAACTCAGGTTTCAACTTCCTTCGAACAAGAGCATAACAACGTATGGTGACTGAATAAAGGTAGCATAGACTCGATATACAAACTAGGACATCTCTGCGACACAGGAGGCATCGTCAGAGGCTCCATGGGGACTGGAAGCTTAACCAGTCGGTGGAGATAAACTCAGATAAACAAGTACAACTCCTAAAGTAAAACTATAAACACAACCAATGGATGTGATATACAGTGCTCTGTTCAAAGGCGACACAACTCGACAGCTGCCAAAGATAACATCTTTCGTTGTCCGACTTTTTGGTTTTTTAATTTTTTTGGACTTTTTCAAATATTTAAAAACCTTGAAAAAGAATAAAATTACTTTATAGTTACAGACTAGGAGGAGACGATTTTCATAGGGGAAAACAAACTAGTTCCAAGCAATGGAACATACCTATGCTCAATGCAAGGATACATGTGTAGGATAGTGACACTCAGGGAAAAATCCCCTCTTGGTAAAAAGGGAATCAAGCTGTAAAGGATATATAAAATGGCTCTGCATGGCTAGACATGAGACAAGCTTGGGATATATGTTTGAAACGCAATGTCAAGGAAGCCGGCATAAAGCTCAATAAAGAAAGGAAAAGCTCATGAAAATGAAATTACAACTTGACATATGGGAGTCTTGAGGAAATAGGACAGCAAAAGATCAAAAGGAGTATGAGGCTCTTGCGAAATGTCATGGAAATACTATACAACGGACTCCCACACCCTAAAGGACAAAATGTCAGCATGGGCACCAAATGCAGATAAGGTGCTAAATAGGGTGCCCATGTAAGGTCAAGCTCTACCACTCATATCATGCCACTTCTAAAGCAGCAAGAAGGTTTCGTGACATAATAGAGTGGGTTTGTACCTAAGGCTATGATGAAACGGTCATAAGGTCATGCAAAATGAAAACGGTGATGAAACCTAACCTATATGCTAGTTTAGACATGATACCTGAGATCAGTACGAATGGGTCAATCCAACGGTTGAAACGACACTCAAAAAGGTCTCCTACATCAAGAGTTAGGTAAAAAACGGTCCAAAATGATTAGAAATAGTCCAAACTATAGGAAAGGGGGTAAAAATTTTTAAAAATTTGAAAAATTTCTATAAATAGTAAAAAATTCAAAACATTATAAAACATTTGAAATTTTTACCCAATTGAGTTCAGATTTTCAATAGCGAATTCCAGGAGATCCAGCCGGCGGAATCCATTACCGTTTCTTCTAGGTACTTACCCATGCTCTTCTCTTCCATTTCAATGCAATTTTTATCAAATTCCATGGTCATTTGAGGTTTCTATGCCAATCTAAAAAGGGTGTTGTGGACCACACGAAAATCGAGGGTTTTTCTGCATATAGGGCTGCCTATACGCGGAAAATGCCCCCAAACCCGCGTACATAAGCGACTGTTTGGCAAACAGTTGCATATGCGGCCACGCATGAGATTTTTTAAGTAATATAATGGGAAAAATTGAAATTTTTTGTGCAGGATGGTCCTAGAATGGAGAGAGCGTAAACATGGTGATGTAGAGGAGGCAGTAAGGGCTGATCTAATGGCTCAACAAGCACTATGTGCATGTGGACTCTACAAGTTTTGGTGTCTTGGTGGCTTGATGCTGGTGGATTACTGGGATCCAAACTCTGAGTCCTTCTAGATAGATGGGATGTCCCTCACCATAAAGGTGGAGGACATATGCTTTATTACTGGACTTTCCTGATGGGGGGAAGTAGTGAACCTTTGTTCTCATGGTGGGCCCAGAGGTGGCCTGACTATCAATGAGTACATTGTGGTGTACTGCTATCTAGACACGAAGAAGGTGGGGAGTCAGATCCCAACCAAATATATACAGGTGCTGGGCCTAAAGGTCATCTTATTGACATTGGGCAGGGTAACAGGCTTGGCTTCACTCCACCAGGCCTCGTGGCCTCTGATTTTCTATGCAGTGGAGTGCATGAGACCCAAGGTATATGATTGGAGCACTACACTATTGAGCAACATGAAACATTAGCTCAGTGAATGTAAGATGGGCAGAGTACGGAACTTCGGGTTCAGTAGCTTACTGAGCACATTTTTCTTTGAGCGTGTTCCAGGATTGAGCCCCTGAGTTGATGTTCCTCTTCACAGGGTTTGAGATCTGACCCAACGACGTTGGGAATATGTGATGCACAGACTGGGGGGAGGTAGGGTGGACAACCCCTATCTAGCTGATTTCTTTTCATGGTGGTGACGATAGATAGTTGCCATTGATGACTACCCCTATGCGAGGATAGATTTCCGAGGGGACCCGAACATGCCGCTACCACCGGGATCGGCATATGGTGACATAGGTAACGAATCTCGACCCTCTCTTTAAATTTTTGAGTTATTTAATTTTTTGTGTTTTTTGATTATATGGAATCAAAAGACATGTATTTTTGGGTGACAATTCATAGTGACATCTATCATTTGTATGTAGATGTGGGACCACGGTGGCCTGAAGGCTTCCCTCATCATAGACGGAGGGGAAGAGGAGATGATATCACAGGTGTGGATGCGGAGCGGATGATCCAGAGCATTCATACCAACTTTGTTAGGATGACACACAGAGTTCCCATGGCACAAGTCAAGGACTTGCTTGAGGCTATGCAACGCCACGTGGTGGGTGTACCATGAGCATGGGTGTGATTATTCCAACGGCTAGCTAGAACCGTAGTGACCTTCCATGATCACAACCGCCCTCCTCCTCTACAAGCTTAGAGGCCTGGGAGTGACACATTTTATATTACCGTGTATTATATTTTGGTGGCTCGAGAGCCCCATTTTTGTATCATGACACTATGTATTACCACATTTTGGATGTTATATAAAAATTGTATGGTGATCGGTTTATTTATTTACATGTGTAAAAATTTGTGTTTGTGATGAATTTATTGTGAATGAAATAAATGCCAATCTAACACGTAGTTAGCATATGAGTCAGCAACTTGATTATTAATTCTTGGAATATGTATGTATGTTATATTGTTAAATTTCCGTTCTAATAATCTCACACGTAAGAATCTTCTTAATAACGTTGGATCTCTAACATGGTACAAACCATTAAGTTGTGACACTTCTAACTCCGAATCAAGGCGTACCTCAAGAGATAGAACGCCATGTGAAATGACATCCTGTAGAAGCTCAATAATGGCACTATATTCAGCAACATTGTTTGAATATGGCCATAGACATACACCTCTTGAAGACAGTACTTGACCCATAGGAGTATAAATCACCCAAGAAACAGAGGCTAAGTGTTGAGTGTGATGGCTCGCACCATCCACGAATCCTACATAGGTGGAATATTCCATTGACATATGCCAAAAGAAATGGACTCTAATCACAAACTTGATCACTATAAGAAAAAGACCTAACTATGCAAAACTGTACAATAATATACAATAACCATCCTTGGCTGAAAATCATGCATAGTACTTCTTGAGATAGAGCCGATTTCTAGGCTCCGCCAAGGCCATTCCTTCATAATCCACTAACTCATAAGCGCCCTTCTCTAACACACATTTGACTACATAAGGACCACGCCACATGGGGTTAAAATTTCCTGCCCCCAAGGGTTCCTTCGGTTGATCCCACAAAAGGACCAAGTCTCCCTCACTAAACCTCCTTGGATGGATAGACTTATCGTATTGGACCTTTACGCGACATTTATTTACTTCTAGAGCCACCAGGGCATCTCGACGCTACTCATCAAGTTTCTCAAGGTGGACTAAACGCTCCTCCAATGGTGAAGTGTTCAGTAAGAGTTCTACGGCTAGCTTCAAAGAAAGAATCTCGCATTCAACCGGCAATATCGACTCCACTCCATGTACAAGTTGATATGGAGAAAAACTCGTGGCAGTCTTAACAACGGTTATATATGCCCACAAAGAAGGTTATAACATAATGTACCAATTATTCTTGCTCTATGTGATGGTTTGTTGGAGAATGGATTTGAGTGATTTATTCACTGCTTCTACCTGTCCATTCGCTTGAGGGTAGTAAGAGGAGGAATGCTCTTGTTTGTACCCTAACTTGGATTCCAACTCTTCCATCATATGATTATGAAAGTGTGAGCCATGGTCAGTGACAAGCTCTTTCAGAATCCCGAACCGAGTAATAATATGGTTGAATATGAAGTGCGCGGCTGTCTCACCATCGGATTTAACTGTAGACATAGCCTCAGCCCATTTCATGAAGTAATCAACAGCCACTATGATATGATGATGCCCCCTAGCTGAAGCTAGGTTGCAATCCATAAAATCAAGCTTCCACTTAGTGAAGGGACCAACGGTGATGATGGGATGTAATGGGGTAGGTTTCGAGCGCATTTTATGTGCAAACACCTGGCAAGGGTGGCACCTCTTGACCGCATCAACACAATCTTTAAAGATCGACGGGCAGAAATAACTTGCTCTTAATATTTTTTGGGCTGTAGAAAGCCTAGATAAATGACCACCACACGCCCCTCCATGGCAATCATTCATCACTACCTCAGCCTCTTCATGAGTTAAACAACATCGTAAAATGGAATCTACCCCATGGAGGTATAAAGTGTTATCCACTATGAGGTAATTCTTAGACATGTGACGTAATTGTCGTCGTTCATCTCGTGAGAGGTGAGTGGGGACCTTCAATGTTTGTAAATATATAATAATATCCCCATACCATGGGTCTAAAGTTGAGATTAAGAAGATGTGTTCATCGACAAATGTATCTTCACAAACCAACTCCTCGGCCTCGCTTGGGAAATTCGATATAAGCTCTGCAAAAATTAATGATTTCTTCGACTTTGCCAAAACAAAATCGAGATCGAATTCCTACAGAATGACAATCCATTTATTATATTTTCCCCCAATCATCCTTCGAGTGAGGACAAATTGAAATGGATTGACATGGGCTACAACCAAGGTCTGGCGAAGGGGAATATAATGTCTCAAGCGTTGAACCGCATGTACGGTAGCTAAAGCAAGCTTCTCAACATGAGAATAACGAATCTCTGCGTTAATAAGGTTCCAGCTCAGATAGTATATGACATGCTCTTGGAGCTCCTCATCCTCTTGAACCAAAACCATACCAATCGTCTCCATGGACGCGGCCACATAAAGTAGAAAATCACGGCTATAGTCTGGGGGACTAATCACCGGGGCTGATGCTAGGGCTCGCTTGAGTGCATCAAAGGACTCCTGGGCTCGCTCATCCCAAAAAAAGGTGGTGTCCTTCTTCAAAAGACACATGAAGCCTCTAGTCAAATTGGCAAAATTGACAAAAAAATCTCCGTAAGAAGTTTGCCATGCCCTGCAAACATTGAAGATGATGAATATTTTTTGGGGAGACAACTGAAGTATTGCCTCAACCTTTAAAGGGTCGACTCTTATACCCTCTTTAGAAACGATGAATCCTAACAAGGGACCTAACTTCACACAAAAGATGCACTTATGAGGATTTAACCTAACTAGATAATGCCAGCACCTTTCGAATACCAATATCAAATGATAGGAATGACGCATTCTCATACGAGAATGAGCAGTAAGGTCATCCAAAAATACTTCGATAATCGACTTGAGATCATGGAAGATCAAGGTCATTGCCCGCTGAAAAGTAGCTCCAACATTATTAAGGCCAAAAGGCATTTTCCAATGTGCAAAAGTTCCCCAATGACAAATAAATGCGGTCTTATGTTGGTCCTCAGGCTTAATTTGTATCTGATTATATCCAGAAAAGCTGTCCATAAAGGAAAAAACCTCGCTACCCGCACACTCATCCAAAATCTTATCAATAAATGGTGTGGGGAAATTGTCCTTAGGACAGGCACGATTCAAATCACGGAAATCAGTACATATGCGGATCGCTCCCTGCTTCTTGTCAACCAGAATGGGGTTTGAAACCCACTCCATCAAGGGAAGGGGATAGATAAAACTAGCTTTCAACAGTTTCTCTATCTCTGCCTTAATCGCGGGTGCTTTCCTAGGATTCACCGCACGCAAGCGTTGTCGAATAGGCTTAGCGTTGGGATAAGTCTTAATCTTGTGTTCGACAATACGAGGGTCAATACCTGGCATTTCATCATAAGACCAAGCAAAGATATCAAAGAATTATTTAAACAGCTCGGTGTATTCTAGAATCTCAGCATGTGAACATTCTGACCCAATATAGACATTCTCTATCCTTCCAGGATCCCAAGAGATATTGATAGGAATCATTGAAGATATGTTTGCCATGTTTCCATTAGCCATCGGACCAGGAGATCTTAATGGAAGCATAGGAATACCAACTCTCTCACTAAGAACTGCCCTAAAGTCCTCATGCTCCAAGATGTCAAGCCCGAGAAGAAAATAAGATCTATGATGGAGTTCCTCCCATGGTGGCTCAACTCCCGACATGGCCTCAATAATCGCTTCATCTGAAGGGAAAAATGTATCAAGGTAGTCATGTGCATGAGAATACTACACTGCCCATGCCGACAGAACATAAGGGTCCTCCTCCTCCATCTGTGAAGAGGAAGGACTAGGCTCTGCAACAGACTCAAGATTAGCTTGATAAGCTACCATGGTCGCAGGCAATGGCACGTCTGTCATGATGGGATCACTTGGAGTGCTCGGTGTAGGAAGAATCCAAGGATCTTCCATATAACTCATGCGAAAATGCATCGATCTCATAGATGTCAAATTCTCACCAGAACTAGACCCTATCATAAGGATAGGTGCAGGGAAACTAAAGCTTCCCATGAGGGATGGATACATGCCCACGCCCACACTCCCAGTTGGCGGTTGAGAGTGCTCTACAATCGGGATCGAAGCTCCCGAGGATGCGGTAACCGATGGATTCTTGAATGATGTTTGATCAATCGTGACTATCTTCCCATTAAATGGAAATCATACAACACGAAATAGGGAAGAAGAAATGGCTTGCATACTGTACATCCAATTCCTACCCAGCAAGAGATTGTAGTCAAGGGGAACATCAACCACCTCGACCTCTATCGCAATGGTCTTCCCTCCCAAAAGGACCTTAAGGGAAGGAAGAATCCCGTGTGGCCTAAATGATCTCCCATCGAACGCAGTTAACATGGTCACAGACTTAGACAACTTAGGGGAACCTAAACCCTTCCAACATGATAAATACATCGCAAAAGCAGCAACACCTTCGTCAATCACAGTGCGCTTGATGGTCATGTTAAGACATTCTACGTGAATCAAAAGAGACACATAGTAAGGAAAGCAAGGCTGAAGTCTTGTGGTTTCAAATTTAATCACGGAGGAAGAATTATCATCATTCACACCAACGGAAGAAAGCAAAGCCTTCCTTTGTGAAGGACTACTGTGAAGCACTTCCAATGCAGACATCGCACAAGGAATGTGGCCCAAATCCTTAACAACTGAATAGTTCTAGGTGGCTCGGGCATTAGGATTGTACCCCGAGCGCTTAAGGACTCCCTTAGGAATGCGAGGTGTAGCTTCAGGTTTATCGATAGGTTTCTCAATACGCAAAGGAGACCCTGGTGGATTAGGTTCCTTTCCTGGGTTGGGTTGTGATGAACCATATTATTTCACACAGGTCACAACTTTCGCAGCATGTACCATGTTAATGCAACCACGACCAATACCCTCCGGTGGATCTTGATCACCACCAGACTGATCATGGGTCCTCGAGTTCATATTTTGATTGTGAGGTAAAGGGTTAGTCAGCACAGTTGGGCCCTATGCCAAGAATCTCGAGGCTTCATCGATACGGGGGCACAAGTAAGTGAGGTGATCGTCCTTACACAACTTGCAAGGGAAATTAACCTTATGTTTAGCTTGCTTGTCCCCCCCAGCATTACGGGCGTTCTTTCCATTATTATTATCATTTTCGTTCCTATTCCCACCCTTATGATTATTCTTACCTTTCTTTTTATTCCATCCGGGCTGCTGGTTACCCTTCTGGTCTGACGATTGCACCGAAAGCACACTCGTCGTTTGGGCGGGTTGAGACGAAGCCGTGGCTTGTCCCAAAGCATATTGGTTGAGTGACAATTGACTAACTTGTTTTGCAATTCTTATCATACTGGACCAAAATTTTCGAGTGGGGGATTCAATCCTTGGTGGCTTGGTGTCTTGGTGGTGGAGGCCCAAGTGGGGGATTCAATTTCTCCGATTCACAGACGTGCTGACAGAGGTTGTATTCATTGTAATCTCTAATTTTATATTAATAGAAATATATTTTCCTATCCAATAATGTATGTTTGAATGAATATTTTATCCAAGGGATGATTTCAAATGCTTATACATTGTTGATTATATATGCTAGAATAGATCTAACTCCAATCTATATAGTATGCTTGTATTGTTTACTTGTTGTTGAGGACATGATTAATCAATTCAATCTGAGGTTGGAAGGCTCAACAAGGATCTAATTCAACCATCCGTAATAAGGTACAAGGTCTGGTCCTTTAGTATTAGATCTTTAAATTCTATTGCATATTGGAAAGGATTGATTTCTGGAGTCAAGCTGTCTATTGTGGTACCCCAAGCCATAGGAATTTCTCTCTGTAACAGAATTGGTGACTCCACTAGGGATGGACAAACTTATCATACTGGACCTTAACATGATGCTTGTTAACCTCTAGAGCCACTAAGACATCTTGGCGCTGCTCATCAAGTTGCTCTAAGTGGACCAAATGCTCTTCCAATGCAGAAGTCTCCGGTAAAAGCTCCACAGCTAGCTTCAAAGAAGAGATTTTGCATTCAACTGATAATATTGACTCCACCCCATGCACAAGATGATAGGGAGAAAAACCGATGGTAGTATTATCCATGGTTCTATAGGCCCACAAAGCATAATACAACATGATATGCCAATTATTCTTTCTCTGTGCGATGTTTCATTGGAAAATGGACTTAAGTGACTTGTTCACTGCTTCAACCTATCCATTCACTTGAGGGTAAAAGGAAGAGGAGTTCTCTTGCTTATATCCTAACTTGGAATCCAACACTTCATCATTTTGTTCTGAAAGTGCCTACCATGGTCAGTGACAAGCTCTTTTGGAATGCCAAACTAGGTGATAATCTGGTTAAATACGAAATACGCGGTTGTCTCACCATCAGATTTAACTGTGGGAATAGCCTCTACCCATTTCATGAAGTAATAGATAGCCACAATAATATGATGGTGCCCCCCAGCTGAAGTTGGTTTGCAATCCATAAAATCAAGCCCCTACTTGGTGAAGGGACTGACGGTGACAATAGGATGCAAAGGGGCTGGATGGGAGCACATATTACGTGCAAACACCTGGAAAGGGTGGCACTTCTTAACGATTTCTTCAATTTTGCCAAAACAAAATTGAGATCAAACTCTTGCAAAATCACAATCCATTTATTATATTTTCCCCCAATCATCCTTCTAGTGAGGATGAACTGAAACGGATTGATGTGAGCTACGACCAAATTTTGGCGAATGAGAATTTAATGTCTCAAACCTTGAACCGCATGAACGGTGGCTAAGGTTAGATTCTCCACATGGGAATAACGAAGTTCCACATCAATAAGGTTTTGAATCAAATAATATATGGCATTCTCATGGAGCTCTTCATCCTCTTGAACCAATACCATACCAACCATCTCCTGAGAGACGACCACATAAATCAAGAAATCATGGCTATAGTTTGGTGGAATAAGAATGGGGGTCATTGCTAAGGATTTCTTAAGATCATTGAAAGACTCTTGGGCTCACTCATCCCAGTAAAAAGAGGTGTCTTTCTTCAACAAATGCATGAAGCCTTTGGTCAAGTTGGTGAAATTGACCACAAACCTTCATAAGAAGTTTGCCATACCTTGTAAACATTGAAGGTGTCGAATGTTACACGGGGGAGACAATTGAAGTATTGCCTCAACCTTCAGGGGATAAAATATAATACCCTCCTTGGATATGATGAATCCTAATAAATGACCAACTTTCATGCAAAAGATGCACTTATGAGGATTTAAACGAACTTGATAATGACAGCATCTTTCGAACACTAATCGAAAATGGTAAGGATGATGCACTCTCAAACAAGAGTGATCAGCGAGAGCATCCAAATATACTTCAATAATCATTTTAAGATCATGAAATATTAAGGTCATGGCCTGTTGAAACGTAGCTCCGAGGTTTTTAAGGCTGAAGGGCATCTTTCGATATGCAAAAGTTCCCCAAGGACAAATAAATGTGGTCTTGTGTTGATCCTCGGGCTTAATTTGTATCTGATTATATCTAGAAAATCCATCCATAAAAGAAAATACCTCACTTCCTCCACACTCATCCAAAATTTGATCAATAAATGGTGTAGGGAAATTATCTTTAGAACCATATCGATTTAAATCACGGAAATTAGTGCATATTTGGATCAGTCCCTACTTCTTATCCACTGGAACAGGATTTGAAACCCACTCCATCAAGGGAATGGGATAGATAAAAACAGCTTTGAGCAGTTTCTCTATCTCAGCTTTAATGGCGGGTGCTTTTCTAGGATTCATGGGACATAAACGTTGTCGAGCTAGTTTTGCATCCGGATAAGTCTTGATTTCTTGTTCGACAATACGCGGGTCTATACCTGGCATTTCTTCATATGACCAAGCGAAAATATCACGAAACTCCTTAAACAACTCGGTATACTCTTTAATCTCATCAAGGGAACAATCAACCCCAATGTAGACATTCTCAATCTTACCAGAATCATGAGAAATATTGATAGGGATCGTTGGTGACAAGTTATCCATGTTCCCTTCAGCCATCTAACCAGGAGAGCTTAATGAGACCACGAGGCTACCAATTTTCTCACAAAGAATCGCCCTAAAGTCATCACACTCTAAATGATCAAGCTTAGGAAGGAAATATGATCTATGGTGAAACTCTTCCCAAGGTTTCTCAATCCCAGACATGGCCTCAAGGATAGATTCATATGACGGAAAAACATAATCAAGGAAGTCATGAGAGTGAGATGACTCTACTGCCCATGTAGGCAGTACATAAGTGTCCTCCTCCCCCGTCCATGAAGAGGAAGGACTAGGTTCTACAACATGATCAATATTCTCTTGATATGCCACCATTGTTGCAAGCAACGACACGTCTATCTCGACAGGCACACTTGAAGTACTCGGTAAAGGAAGAATCCAAGGATCTTCCATATGGGTAGTGCGAAAAGATATCGAATTTGATGAGGATGAATCCCCACCAATACTAGACCCAATCATAAGAATGGGCGTAGGACAACTAAAGGTTCTCATGAGAGAAGGATACATACCCATACCCACATTCTCAGTTGTCAGCTGAGAATGATCGATAATCGAGATAGAAAATCCCGATGATGTGTTGACATCGGATTATTGAATGAATTTTGATCAATAGTAACAATCTTCCCATTAAATGGAAAGAAAACCACTTGAAATAGGGAAGAGGCTGCAGCTTGCATATTGTACATCCAATTCCTACCCAACAAAATATTATAGTCAAGGGGTGCATCAACCACCTCAACTTCGATCACGACAGTCTTCCCTCCCAATTGGACCTCTAGAGAAGGAAGTATACCGTTCGGCCAAACTGACCTTCCATCGAAAACAATCAACATGTTGCAGACTGAGATAACTTGGGAGAACCGAAACCCTTCCAACAAGACAAAGACATCACGGAAGCAACAACACCTTCATCAATGACAATACGCATGATGGTGTTGTTGAGACACTCTACATGACTCAAAAGAGACATGTAGTAAGGAAAGTGAGGCTGGATTCCACAAGTTTCAAATTTGATCATGGAAGAAGAGCTATCATCACTAACCCCAAGAGTAGACAGCAAGGAATTTCTTTGTGAAGGATAATTATGAAGCACTTCTAGGCGGCTAGAGCATTAGGATTGTGCCCCAAGCGCTTCAAGACTCCCTTAGGAATGTCAGGTGGAACTTCAGATTTATCCATAGGATTTTCAATTCGCAAAGAGATATTGGGTGGATCAGGTTCTTTCCCAAGGTTTGGTTGTGACGAACCATAGGTTTTCGCATGTGTCACAATTTTGGTAGCTCTCACCATGTTGATGCAACCGTGACCACTAGCGGCCTCCAGCGGGTTTTGAGTTCCACCAGATGCACAACTAGGATCAATGGTCCTCGGTTCATATTTTGATTATTAGGTAAAGGATTAGTAAACACAGTTGGGCCCTGTGCTATGAACTTCAAGGTGTTGTCCATATGAGGGAAAAAGTGAGTGAGGTGATCGTCCTTACACAACTTACAAGGAAACTTCACCTTACGCTTAGGCTGCTTGTCCCCCCAGCATTGTTCATGTTCTTGTCATTATTATTACCATGTTCATTTTTATTCCCACCCTTACAATTACTTTTTCCTTTCTTTTTATTCCTTCCAGGTTGTTGGTTTCCTTTCGGCTTCGATGTTTGCACTGAAAGTACACTCACCAATTGGGTAGGTTGAGATGAAGCCGAGGCTTGTCCCGACGCAGGCTGTTTAATCGATAACTAGCTCACTTGTTTCGTAACCGAGTCTGTAGGCTTGGTACTTATGGAGCCAACAATGCCATCAACATGTGGCCCAAGTTTAATATTGGGGTTGAAATTGGATCTTGGAGCATTTAGGATAATCTCATATAAGAGTCCATATTGAGGATAGATCAAATCCAACTCTTGAGCCCTAAAAATAGCTTGGTTCTCATTTTGAACTTCAGATGTAGAAAAATCCTTCATGATGTAATGTAAAAATGACTTGAGGAACCACTCTAGAAGAAACTCTGGTGGTATAAAGGATTTAAATAATCGCTTTCTTCTATGCCACTCTTGAATATGATCTGAAATATGCGTGGCTTTGTATTGCCGGAAGGTTGACAAGAGTTCGGTACCGACATCGTAACATATGAGTAGCTAGAAATGATTAAGAAAAGTCATGGAAAGGTCATCAAACATAGTATAGGTCCCCCCTGGTAACTCTATATACCATTTCTCTGCAGGACCCATGAGGGTGTGTTGAAATAGCCTCAAACAAATGAAATTATCATGTAAGGAATTGGAAGAGCACCAAAGGTGGAAGGTTGTGACATGATCACCAAGATCTTCACCATCCTTACCTTCGAACTTGGGAATGTCTGAAGGAATCTTGGTAAGGACTGCCGGCCATGCCGGATTATGAGACACAGGATCATTTTTCAATCTTGACAAATCAGGTAGGTTCAAGGTCGCAAGGAAAGGGAGCCTAGGTTGAGTTGATCTATGCCACGATCCCTGGTAGGACTGATTCATGTAAGGTTGATTTCTATACACACCATGGCCTTGGCCAGTGGGATTATGAGGTGCTACAAAGCCATAGTTAGAAGAGTAAGCGGGTTGTTGATACCCATACCCATAGGGTTGATAGTTTTGTCGGTACTACGGTCCATAAGAATGTACATGGGAAGCTCCATAAATTGTACCATAAGATGGCCCATGGGATGATCCATAAGATGTCTTGTGAGATGTTCCATAATATGGTCCATAAGAAGGCATGTGGGAAGCTCCATGAGATGGACCATGAGATGATCCATGAGGTATTCCATGAGATGATCTAGAAACAGGTACATGAATTGCTGACACAACAGGAGGCACTTGGTCTTGTGATACTACAGTGTTAGCAGTCTATTGCAGCTGCAACTTTTCTTTTTTAAAATTTTGGACCCTCCTTTTTATTTTTATCTTGGCTAAAATTGTTTGGATTCATGAACTTTGTTTTGTTTTCCCTTTGCTACAAGTTTAGATTGTTTTGAGGTCAACTGTTTTCATGATTTTCGGAAAATTGCTTATGTCTGCAACTGATTTGGGTTGTGAAGTTTAAAGTTCGATTTGAAAATGTTGTCCTTTGATCTGAATGATTTCTTTCATTGATATCAGAAGTCTATTTCTCATTGTTGCCACTGTTTCATAGGTGAAACAAACTTTTTTCATCGCTGCTCAACCGAAAGTCTTTTGGAACTTAGCATTTTTAGTTTGGTTATTCGGAGGTCATTTAAACATGAATCGGGGCCGAAGTTCTCTACGCAGCCGCCGTTGTGGAAAAAAAATAATGAAAGTTCCGATGCCCAGTTTTATTTTCGCCAATGCACCTTTACCTGTTTTTTTTCTTTGGACTATTAGTGTTTTTTATTTTATCGTGGTTGGAGCATCAGCCTTCTATATCGCCGCCGTTTCAGAGGACAAATAAAGAATGTGCCGATGGTTAGTTTTTCTTTTGCCGATTACATAAATTTATTGGTTCAAACTTTGCTTGTAATAACCTTTTCTTTTTTCCCTCAGAGCGGTTTATGACTTTAATCAGGGCCGTAGTTCTTTTGTCTTCCACCATTGCGGCTCCAGAGCGGACTCACCACTTGACATGGATTGTTTTGATTTTCACCTATGGTTTGATTTTCCTTGTTGTTTTCTATTATTACGGAACCCTTAGGTTGTATGGCTCACGTCATTGCGGCTGTGCAGTACGCTATCTCTCCAACGGTTAGTTGGTCCATGTGCCGACGCGATACGGTTTAGTCCTCTGAGCCTCCGATGGCCGATGTTCTCGGGTGGTCGCGGAGCCTTAGTTTTTTCATCACTCGCCATTGCATCTTCTCTTTGAATTGATCGTCCAACCCTATAGCTGTTCCACTCACCGATGGTTTGTTTTGGTTTTCACCAATATATTTTATTTGCCGCGGAAGCCGTAGTTCTTTTGTCTTCCGCCGTTGCGAGTTCATAATGCACTAACCATCCGACTTATAGAGTTTCTGACAGTCGATGTTTTATGTTGACTACGTAACCCTTAGCCTATGTGGTTTTTTCCGTTGCGGCATCTTAGTGAACTAACCACCCGATGTTTATGTCGTTTTGTTTGCCGACTAGGATATTTTGCCTCCTAATGCTATAGTATTTAGTCTTTCCGACACCGATAGACTTAGTAGTCTCATAGAACTCATTGTGTATCTGAAGCCCGTCGATGCGGCTCTGAATAAGACTATCCTGTCGATGCTTTAGTGATTTATCCCACTGGTAAGGGTTTTTCCCGCCTGTTCTGTGTGTTTTTTTACCCTATCTTATGGGCGGTGGAGGTTTTAGATTCTTATCATTTTAAGGTTTTCGCGATGACAGTGTAGTACAGGGCCTCATTTTGATGATCAATTTTATTGTTACTATGGTTTACGTTTGTTGAAAAGATGCAGTCCGAATTAATGATGAATTTTTGTTTTAACTATAGATGGACCTAGAAGATTCTTTAGACCTCAGTTTGATGATTACTGCTGCAAAGAAGGCATAGTTGAAGGACAAAGCAGAAGGGAGTTGGATGAAGAAAGAAAAAGTAAGAAGCAGAGGTGTTGCTAAAAAAAGAAGAGAGTGAAGATCTGAGAACAACAGGATTTTAAAAGGACCAATGGATTACTAAGCAGAATTGATAGC
>LPNX011186456.1:32289-84414 GCA_001517045.1 Pseudotsuga menziesii
AATGAGTAATGAATGCTGTTCATAAAAAATTGGCTATCTGGTTGTTCAAATATCTTTAAATGTTCATGTGTTTTGAAATAAGTATCAGCTATCTATGATTTTTCTTAATGCATGCGCAAAACACATTACTCATTAATGAATTATAATATTTCTCCCTAGGGATAGGTTTAGATAGTTAGTTTTAGTTTTCTTGCTGTGTGTGATTTAGATGCGAGAGAGTTTAAGACAAGAGGTAAGAACCTGCGCATCACATTGTGATTGCTCCTCGTATTCTCTATCGATCTGCATTCTTAGATAGGCACTTACATCTCATACTTTAATATAAAACTAAAACATACACAGTGGACTAGGCTGCAACTGGTAAAACTTTTTTATTTTGTTACTTGACCTACGGTATCCAGACCGTAAACCGGATGGATTCCCCATACCGAACAGTAATGGGCTAGTTGGGAACATTTACTGGGTATAATCCCTTACTGTTGTTGCCTGCAATTTTCCAGGCCTAAATAGTTTTGGTGCTAGAAGGAGGGAAACCAGTGCATGGCTGGCCGAGGGAACTCATTTCCTTGAAATTACTCAACCAGTAACAGTTCTGAGAGCAGTTTGTTTCCCAATCCAATTTCTGAAGAGAAGGGTAAAGAGCATTTGTATTCTATCAATAATGAAGTAGTGAATGATTTGAGAAGACATACTAGGGAATATGTGAAGAAGATTGGAGGATTACCAATTAACCCTGACTTACCCAAAAGAGAATATAAAAAGAAAGACCTCCCTATATTGGAAGACTCAGTGTTGGTTGGAGATTTTGTAGAACTTGTAGAAACAACCTTACAGGAAGTTGTTCATCCTTTGAATCAAGAAGGCTTAGATACACCTTACAGTTCACCTATTAATACTCCTGTTCATTCACCACCTCACTCTCCACCCAGAATGATGGCAGGCGTAAATGAAAACTAGCCACCCAACCCACCAATTCCACCACCTACTTGGAAGGCTAGGTCACCTCTAAACCTGACACCTCCTTTGCATGACTTACCTCAGGATTTTGAGAAAATGCTGGTTAAGTTGATCCCAATGAAAATATTTTAGTAGATGATCATTTGCAAAGATTCTACTTGGCTATAGAAGGGATAAAGGATGGAGAACATGAAGATGTAGTTTGCAGATTGTTTCCACATACCATGAAAGGAGCAGCAACCTCATGGTATTTTTCTCTGCCTGCAAACTCAATCCTAGACTGGGACACTTTTGAAAGGATATTCAGAAATAAATATGCAGCCCAGAAAACTCACGCAACTCTAATGAAAGGGTTGTGCACTTTAAAGAAAGAAAGAAAATAGAAAGTGCATAGTTTCACCCAAAGGTTTGCTACTTATCTTAAGAATTTTTATGCAACTGATAAACCATCTGATAAAGTTCTGATTGAATAATATACTTCAGCTTTAGGGCCTGACTTGGCCATGTTTTCCAAGATGCAAGTCAAACCTACGTTGTTAGAAACATATGAAGAGGCAGAGAGAGTAGAAGCTGAAAAAGAGAGCATAGAATATTATCCTGAACAGTCGGGAGGAAAAACTTTTGGTAAGAAATCCTTATTACTATCTAAGACTAAGGAGGAGCAGTCACATGACTTTGAAGGAATGTTGAAATGATGTAGAAACTATCTAACAGAATAATAGATTTGGAAAAGGAAAAAGAGGCTCAGAAATATTATAAGCCTTACCTTAAAAGGAGAGAGGACAACTCTCAATATAAACCTCCTCCACACATTCCTGCATCAATGAACTTAACAGAGGTGAGTATGGATAACTTTTGCACCTTTCATCAATAGCCCCATTCTGAGAAAAAATGCCCTCAATGGATAAATTCAATGACATTAGTAATGAATCAGCTATTGGATTCTAAACTAACAGAAGCTGATGATGAGGAGGAAAAGGGTAATAAATCCATAGATAAACAAGAAGATAATGCTCTGGTTTTATGGGACTGTGTCTCACTTTTTGACACAGAAGATGAAAATTCACTAAAACATGAAGAAATATCAGAAACAAATGAAACAACAAGAATTCAAGGTTTGGTAAGTACAGACAACTCAATACTTCCAAAGATTAAGAAATTTCGGGAGAAGATGAAGAGAATACAGAAGAACAACACAGATGATGAAATACCTAAACTTACCATTAGCAGCCAACATCCGAAACAAGTCAACATTGAAGACAAAGTGGGTAATGTCAAAGAAGACCTCAAAGCACATGAAGGACCAGAGGAATAACTTCCCACCAACAACCAACCTGTAGAAGAAATTGTTGAAGCAAGTGTGGGAGGTAAGACTAGGTTTAAAACCCCACCATTCCTCCTCACTCTTGAGAGTTTAAACCATAATGTGCACAATTGTTAAGTAGACTCAAGGTCATCTGTCAATGTTATGCCACTTGTAGTCTACAAAACGATTAATGGACAGCCTAAACCTACTGACTGGCAGGTTACTCAGTTAGACAGAACCAATGTGAAAGTAGTCGGAGAAATGGAAGATGTGCTGATTCGCTTATCTACAAATAAAAAGATATGTCAGTACATTGATATTGTAGTAGTAGACATACCTCGTGGCTATGGACTTATTTTGAATTGAGACTGGTCAGCAAGACTAAATGGGTATTTTGCTTCAGATTGGTCACACTTGTGGTTGCCTCAGAAGGGAAGTCCAAACCAGATTAAAATATTAAGAGAGCCCCACATGAAGCACAATGTTACACAATTAGAAAAAAAAAATGAACCAATGAATTATGTGTTGGGAAATCATCTAATTGAGCTAGAACTGGGAAACTACCAAGCAAAAGAAGCTAGCAGTATATCAGATACCCAGTCCGATGTCCTTCGATTTTCACGGGTTGATGAGATTGATTGTAAAATTGCAGATGTAGTTTTTTATTTAAGTACAGTAGAATTAGATAATGGTTAGGTCTTTTTCATTTTGTAGTCAAGCCTAGCCCCTTAACTTACAAGTTGCCAGATTTATAGGGGTGGGTAGAGGATTGAACAGTTAGTGGTTTAGTTCTCAAATTTTATTTTTATTTGTCTTGATTTTTATTTCTTGAATTATTTTGTACATAAATAAATTGATTTGGTTGTTTATTTTTGGTTTCCTTTATTTCTGTTTGTTTTAGTTATATTTTGATTGATTTCAATAAAAGAAGCAAACTTTTGGTTGCATGGAGACCATCAGAATTCTGGAGTAACTAAAATCCTTGATTATGAGACTGTGTACTATTGATTTATCTAAAAGAATTTCTTCTAGTTCAGCAGTTTTCCTAAATGGCTATGAACACATTGAAGTCCTACTTAATCCTTGTAAAATAAATCAGGATCAAAAGGTCTGGAATACTATTTCGAGGCTTCACCCATCTCACATTTAAAAATGTCTTAGGGGGTGACAACAAAAGACCCATGGAAAGGAAGCAAGGTAAATAGTATATTATATATAAATGATCCCATGCCAAGAATTGAAAGCCAAAAGGCAATAAGAGTCAAAACTACTTTAAAAACAATATGTATCAAAACAAAGTACTGAATCATATGAGTATTAAATTGCCAAAAGTTCTTCTCTGTCTATGAGCTGAAAATTAAATACATCTTTCACACAAAAGGACACTATGGATAGAGCAGACTGAATACAAATTCAGAAAGTAAGGCATGCAGGAGGACTCAAATAAAAGGACAAAAGTCCAGAAGCACAAAAAGTGCGAAATGGCATGGGAATGAGGAACAAATGAATATTTCTGTTTACCATATGTTACAATCCTGTGGTGTCCAAGATGGAAGCTACCTTAAGACAGAGGTAATAAATGAAACTCATTTTCCTGGCCTCAAAAGAGTTATCTTGACTTTGAAATCCTGGTTTCCATTTTCCTAATTGGACTATCATTGATGATTAAGAGTACATATATTTTCCATTTGGGAAATCCAGACATCTAGAAGAATTCAACATGTTGGTTTTATTGTCAAACAGTCTATTACTTAAGGGAGAAATTGTCCAGAGATCTAGGTTCACCAGGTAGTCACCAATTGTTGCAGCTGCAACTTTTCTCCCATTTTTTTTAAAATTTTGGACCCTCCTTTTAATTTTTATCTTGCCTAGAATTGTTTGGATTCATGAACTCTATTTTTTTTTTGCTCTACTACAATTTTAGATAGTTTTGAGGTCAACTATTTTCATGCTTTTCGGAAAATTGCTTGTGTCTGCAAATGCTTTGGGTTGTGAAGTTTAAAGTTAGATTTGAAAATGTTGTCCTTTGATCTGAATGATTTCTTTCATTGATATCAGAATTCTATTTCTCGTTGCCGCCGCTGTTTCGAAGGTGAAACAAACTTTTTTCATCGCTGCCCAGCCGAAAGTATTTTGGAACTTAACATTTTTAGTTTGGTTGTTCGGAGGTCATTTAAACATGAATCGGAGCCATAGTTCTCTACGCAGCTGTTGTTCTAGAAACAAAATAATGAAAGTTCCAATGCCTAGTTTTATTTTTGCCAATGCACCTTTACCTATTTTTTTTCTTTGGACTATCAGCGTTTTTTATTTTAGCATGGTCAGAGCATCAGCCTTCTATATTTCCACCGTTTTGGAGGACAGATAAAGAATAGGCTGATGGTTAGTTTTTCTTTCACTGATTACATGACTTTATTGGTTCAAACTTTGTTTGTGATAACCTTTTCTTTTCACCCTCAGAGTGGTTTATGACCTTAATCGGGGCTGTAGTTCTTTTGTCTTCTGTCGTTGCGGCTCCAGAGTGGACGAACTGCCCAACATTGATTGTTTTGATTTTTTTTGTTGTTTTCTATTATTGCAGAACCCTTAGGTTGTATGGGTCATGCCATTGTTGCTGCACAGTATGCTATCTCTCCGACAATTAGTTGGTCCATGTGCCAATGCGATATGGTTTAGTCCTCCGAGCCTCCTATCACTGATGGTCTCGAGTGGTCACAATGCCTTAGTTTGTTCATCACCCGCCATTGCGGATTCTCTTTGAACTGATCGTCTGAACCCATAGCTATTTCGATTGCCAATGGTTTGTTTTGTTTTTTACCGATATGTTTTATTTACCGCGGAAGCCGTAGTTCTTTTGTCTTCCGCAGTTGCGGCTCCATAATGCACTAACCATCTGACTTATAGAGTTGCCAACCATCGATATTTTATGTTGACTATGGAACCCTTAGCCTATGTGGTTTCTGTCGTTGCAGAATTTTAGTGAACTAACCACTCGACGTTTATGTCGTTCCCTTCGTCGATGAGGAGATTTTTTCACCCGATGCTATAGTATTTAGTCTTTTCGATGCCAATAGACTTAGTAGTCTCATAGAACTCATTGTCTATCTGAATCCCACCATTGCGGCTGTGAATAAGACTATCCTATCAATGATTTAGTGGTTTTTCCTGCTGGTAAGGGTTTTTCTTGCCTGTTCTGTGTGTGTTTTTACCCTATCTCATGGGTGGCGGAGGTTTCAGATTCTTATCATTTTAAGGTTTTCACGATGAGAGCACAGTACAGGGCCTCATTTTCATGATCAGTTTTATTGTTAGTATGGTTTACGTTTGTTGAAAAGATGCAGTCCGAATTAATGATGAATTTTTGTTTTAACTATAGACGGACTTAGAAGATTCTTCAGACCTCAGTTTGATGATTACTGCTACAAAGAAGACATAGCTGAAGGACAAAGCAGAAGGGAGTTGGCTAAAGAAAGAAAAAGTTAAGAAGTAGAGGTGTTGCTAAAAAAAGAAGAGAGTAAAGATCTGAGAACAACATGATTTTAAAAGGACCAATGGATTACTAAGCAGAATTGATAGCAGTAGAGGACCGAGCTTGGAAATGGCTCATCAGTTACCAAGCCAGTCTCTTTTTACAAAGTGCTTGTAAATCTTAATCTAAAATGTAACGTATTGTACGAATCACGAGCAATCACAAAGGACAAAATTGTAAGATTAAATGGTTGGGGAAACCCCAAAGGTCACCCGAGGGGGAAACCCAAAGGTTTTGCTATTTGTATAAATATAGGAGAATTAGAGGGAATAAAGGACTTTTTCCCAGACAGATTTCTGAGAATTTGATGTAAGAAGAACTATTTCCTTTTGCATAAAGAAATTACAAGTTTCCTATTGGAGAAAGCTTTGTGGAATTTTTCAAATAATGTGCCATGGATTTGTTGAATGTGGACTATTTCATTTTCAGTATTGTGTCCATGAACTGTGAGATCGTTCTAACTCTTTGAACCTATGTTCTTGTATGAATGCTCTCTAGTTTATTCTATGAATTTTCCACTATAAGTAATGAATGCTGTTCATAAACAATTGACTATGTGGTTGTTCAAATACCTTTAAATGTTCATGTGTTTTGAAAGAAGTATCAACTATCTGTTATTTTTATTAATGCATGTGCAAAACACTTACTCATTAATGAATGATAATCTTGCTCCCTAGGGATAGGTTAGATAGTTAGTTTTAGTTTTCTTGTTGTGTGTGATTTAGATGCGAGAGAGTTTAAGATGAGAGGTAAGAACCTGCGCATCACATTATGACCCCTCCTCGTATTCTCTATCAATATGCATTCTTAGATAGGCACTTGCATCTCATACTTTAATATAAAACTAAAACATACACAGTTGACCGGGCCGCAACCGGTAAAACATTTTTATTTTGTTACTTGACTTACGGTAATCGGACCGTAAATTGGACGGACTCCCCATACCAAACAATAATGGGCTAGTTGGGAACATTTACTGGGGAGAATCCTTTGCTCTTGTTGCCTACAATTTTCCAGGCCTCAATAGTTGTGGCGCTAGAAGGAGGGTAGCCAGTGCATGGCTGGCGAAGGAAAGTCATTTCCTTGAAATTATCCAACTGGTAATAGTTCTAAGATCAGTTTGTTTCCCAGTCCAATTCCTGAAGAGAAGGGTAAAGAGCATTTGTATTCTGTCAATAACAAAGTAGTGAATGATTTGAGAAGACATACTAGGGAATATGTGAAGAAGATTGGAGGATTACCAATTATCCATGACTTACCCAGAAGAGAATATAAAAAGAAAGACCTCCCTATATTGGAAGACTCAGTGTTGGTTGGAGATTTTGTAGAACTTGTAGAAACAACCTTACAGGAAGTTGTTCATCCTTTGAATCAAGAAGGCTTAGATACACCTTACAGTTCACCTATTAATACTCCTGTTCATTCACCACCTCACTCTCCACCCAGAATCATGGCAGGCGTAAATGAAAACTAGCCACCCAACCCACCAATTCCACCACCTACTTGGAAGGCTAGGTCACCTCTAAACCTAGCACCTCCTTTGCATGAATTACCTCAGGATTTTGAGAAAATGCTGCCTAAGTTTGATCTGAGTGAAAATGTTTTAGTAGATGATCATTTGCAAAGCTTATACTTGGCTATAGAAGGGCTAAAGGATGGAGAACATGAAGATGTAGTTTGTAGATTGTTTCCACATCCCCTGAAAGGAGTAGCAGCCTCATGGTATTTTTCTTTTCCTGTAAACTCAATCCCAGACTGGGACACTTTTGAAATGATATTCAGAAATAAATATGAAGCCCAGAAAACTCACACATCTCTAATGAAAGGGTTGTGCACTTTAAAGAAAGAAAGAAAAGAGAAGGTGCATAGTTTCACCCAAAGGTTTGCTGCTTATCTTAGGAATTTTTCTACAACTGATAAACCATCTGATAAAGTTCTGATCGAATACTATACTTCAGATTTAGTGCCTGACTTGGCTATGTTTTCCAAGATGCAAGTGAAACCTATGTTGTCAAAAACATATGAAGAGGCGGAGAGAGTAGAAGCTGAAAAAGAGAGCATAGAAGATTATCCTGAATAGTCAGGAGGAAAAACTTTTGGTAAGAAAGCCTTATTACTGTCTAAGCCTAAGGAGGAGCAGTCACATGACTTTGAAGGAATGTTGAAATGATGCAGAAACTATCTAACAGAATAATAGATTTGGAAAAGGAAAAAGAGGCTCAGAAATCTTATAAGCCTTACCTTAAAAGGAGAGAGGACAACTCTCAATCTAAACCTCCTCCACATAGTCCTGCATCAATGAACTTAATAGAGGTGGGTATGGATAACTTTTGCACCTTTCATCAACAGCCCCATTCTGAGAAAAAATGCCCTCAATGGATAAATTCAATGACATTAGTAATGAATAAGCTATTGGATTCTAAACTAACAGAAGCTGACGATGAGGAGGAAAAGGGTAATAAATCCAAAGATAAACAAGAAGATAATGCTCTGGTTTTATGGGACTATGTCTCACTTTTTGACACAGAAGATGAAAATTCACTAAAACAAGAAGAAATATCAGAAACAAATGAAACAACAAGAATTCAAGGTTTGGTAAGTAAATACAACTCAATACTTCCAAAGATTAAGAAATTTCGGGAGAAGATGAAGAGAATACAGAAGAACAACACAGATGATGAAATACCTAAACTTACCATTAGCAGTCAAGATCTGAAACAAGTCAACATTGAAGATAAAGTGGGTAATGTCAAAGAAGACCTCAAAGCACCTGAAGGACCAGAGGAATAACTTCCCACCAACAATCAACCTGTAGAAGAAATTGTTGAAGCAAGTGTGGGAGGTAAGACTAGGTTTAAAACCCACCATTCCTCCTGACTCTTGAGATTTTAAACCATAATGTGCACAATTGTTTAGTAGACTCAGGGTCAGCTATCAATGTTATGCCACTTGCAGTCTGCAAAAATATTAATGGACAACTTAAACCTACTGACTGGCAGGTTACTCAGTTAGACAGAACCAATGTGAAAGTAGTTGGAGAAATGGAAGATGTGTTGATTCACTTATCTGCAAATAAAAAGATATGTCAATACATTGATATTGTAGTAGCAGACATACCTAATGGCTATGGATTTATTTTGAATCGAGACTGGTCAGCAAGACTAAATGGGTATTTTGCTTCAGATTGGTCACACTTGTGGTTGCCTCAGAAGGGAAGTCCAAACTAGATTAAAATATTAAGAGAGACCCACATGAAGCACAATGTTACACAATTGGAATAAAAAAATGAACTAGTGAATTCTATGTTGGGAAATCATCTAATTGAGCTAGAACCGGGAAACTACCAAGCAAAAGAAGCTAGCATTATATTAGACACCCAACCCGATCTCCTTCGATTTTCACGGGCTGATGAGATTGATTGTAAAATAGCAGATGTAGTTTTTGATTTAAGTAGAGTGGAATTAGATAATGGTTAGGTATTTTTCATTTTGTAGTCAAGCCTAGCCCCTTAACTTACAAGTTTCCAGATTTATAGGGGTGGGCAGAGGACTGAACAGTTAGTGGTTTAGTTCTCAAATTTTATTTTTATTTGTCTTGATTTTTATTTCTTGAATTATCTTGTATATAAATAAATTTATTTGGTTGTTTATTTTTGGTTTACTTTATTTCTATTTGTTTTAGTTAGATTTTGATTGATTTCAATAAAAGAAGCAAAATTTTGGTTGCATGGAGACTATCTGAATTCTGGAGTAACTTAAATCCTTGATTATGAGACTGTGTACTATTGATTTATCTGAAAGAATTTCTTCTAGTTCAGCAGTTTTTCTAAATGGCTATGAACACATTGAATTCCTACGTAATCCTTATAAAATAACTCAGGACCAAAAGGTCTGGAATACTATTTCGAGGCTTCACCTGTATCACATTTAAAAATGTCTTACTGGGTGACAACAAAATACCCATGGAAAGGAAGAAAGGTAAACAATATATTATATATAAATGATCCCATGCCAAGAATTGAAATCCAAAAGGCAATAAGAGTCAAAACTCCTTAAAAAGCAATATGTATCAAAACAATGTACTGAATCATATGAGTATTAAATTGCCAAAACTTCTTCTCCATCCGTGAGCTGAAAATTAAATACATCTCTCACATAAAAGGACACTATGGATAGAGGAGCCTGAATACAAATTCAGAAAGTAAGGCATGCAGGAGGACTCAAATAAAAGGACAAAAGTCTAAAAGCACAAAAAGTACGAAATGACATGGGAATGAGGAACAAATGAATATTTCTGTTTACCATATGTTACAATCCTGTGGTGTCCAAGTTGGAAGCTACCTTAAGAAAGAGGTAATGAATGAAACTCATTTTCCTGGCCTCAAAAGAGTTATCTTGACTTTGAAATCTTGGTTTCCGTTTTCCTAATTGGACTATCATCGATGATTAAAAGTACATATATTTTCCATTTGGGAAATCCAGACATCTAGAAGAATTCAACATGTTGATTTTATTGTAAAACAGTCTGTTACTTAAGGGAGAAATTGTCCAGAGATCTATGTTCACCAGGTAGTCACCAATTGTTGCAGCTGCAACTTTTCTCCCAAATTTTTTAAAATTTTGGACCCTCCTTTTAATTTTTATCTTGCCTAAAATTGTTTGGATTCATGAACTTTGTTTTTGTTTTCCCTCTACTACAAGTTTAGATTGTTTTGAGGTCAACTGTTTTCATGCTTTTAGGAAAATTGCTTGTGTCTGCAACTGCTTTGGGTTGTGAAGTTTAAAGTTCGATTTGAAAATGTTGTCCTTTGATCTGAATGATTTATTTCATTGATATCGAAATTCTATTTCTCATTTCCGCCACTGTTTCATAGGTGAAACAAAAAAATTTCATCGCTGCCCAGTCGAAAGTCTTTTGGAACTTAACATTTTTAGTTTGTTTGTTCGGAGGTCATTTAAACATGAATCGGGGCCGTAGTTCTCTACATAGCCGCAGTTGCAAAAAAAAAATGAACGTTCTGATGCCCAGTTTTATTTTCACCGATGCACCTTTACCTGTTTGTTTTCTTTGGACTATCGGCATTTTTTATTTTATCGTGGTCGGAGCATTAGCCTTCTATATCACCGTCGTTTCGGAGGACAGATAAAGAATGGGCCGATGGTTAGTTTTTCTTTTTCTGATTACATGACTTTATTTGTTCAAAATTTGCTTGCGATAACCTTTTCTTTTCGCCCTCAGAGTGGTTTATGACTTTAATCTGGGCCGTAGTTCTTTTGTCTTCCACCGTTGTGGCTTCGGAGCGGACTAACTGCCCGACATGGATTGTTCTGATTTTCATCGATGGTTTGATTTTCGTCATTTTTTTCTATTATTGAGGAACCCTTAGGTTGTATGGCTCACACCATTGCAGCTGCGCAATACGCTATATCTCCAACAGTTAGTTGGTCCATGTGTCGACGCGATATGGTTTAGTCCTCCGAGCCTCCAATCGCCGATGTTCTCGGGTGGTCGCAGAGCCTTAGTTTGTTCATCGCCCACCATTGCGGCTTCTCTTTGAACTAATTGTCTGACCCTATAGCTGTTCCGCTCGCCACTGTTTTGTTTTGGTTTTCGTCGATATGTTTTATTTGCCGCGGAAGCCATAGTTCTTTTGTCTTCCGTCGTTGTGGCTCCATAATGCACTAACCATCTGACTTATAGAGGTGCTGACCACCAATTTTTTATGTTGACTACAGAACCGTTAGCCTATGTGGTTTCCACTGTTGTAGCATTTTAGTGAACTAACCACCCGACGTTTATGTCATTTTGTTCGCCGACGAGGAGATTTTTTCGCCCAATGCTATAGTATTTAGTCTTTTCGACGCCGATAGACATAGTAGTCTCATGGAACTCGTTGTCTATATGAATCCTGCCATTGCAGCTATGAATAAGACTATTTTGCCGATGATTTAGTGGTTTTTCCCGCTAGTAAGGGTTTTTCCCGCTTGTTCTGTGTGTGTTTTTACCCTATCTTATGGGCGGCGAAGGTTTCAGATTCTTATCATTTTAAAGTTTTCATGACGAGAGCACAGTACAGGGCCTCATTTTGATGATCAGTTTTATTGTTAGTATGGTTTACGTTTGTTCAAAAGATGCAGTCCGAATTAATGGTGAATTTTTGTTTTAACTGCAGACGGACTTAGAAGATTTTTCAGACCTCAGTTTGATGATTACTGCTGTAAGGAAGACATAGCTGAAGGACAAAGCAGAAGGGATTTGGCTGAAGAAAGAAAATGTAAGAAGCAGAGGTGTTGCTAAAAAAATAAGAGAGTGAAGATCTGAGAACATCAGGATTTTAAAAGGACCAATGGATTACTAAGTAGAATTGATAGCAGCAGAGGACCGGTCTTGGAAATGGCTCATCAGTTACCAAGCCGGTCCCTTTTTACAAAGTGCTTGTAAATATTAATCTAAAATATAACGTATTGTACGAATCATGAGCACTCACAAAGGACAAAATTGTAAGATTAAACGGTTGGGGGAACCCCAAAGGTCACCCGGGGGGCAACCCAAAGGTTTTGCTGTTTGTATAAATATAGGAGAATTAGAGGGAATAAAGGACTTTTTCCTAGATAGATTTGTCAGAATCTGATGTAAGAAGAAATATTTCCTTTTGCGTAAAGAAATTACAAGTTTCTTGTTGGAGAAAGCTTTGTGGATTTTTTCAAATACTGTGCCATGGATTTGCTGAATGTGAACTATTTCATTTTTAGTCTTGTGTCCATGAACTGTGAGATAGTTCTAACTCTTTGAACCTATGTTCTTGTATGAATGCTCTCTAGTTTATTCTATGAATTTTTCACTATGAGTAATGAATGTTGTTCATAAACAATTGGCTATCTGGTTGTTCAAATATCTTTAAATGTTCATGTGTTTTGAAAGAAGTATCAACTATCTGTGATTTTTCTTAATGCATGCGAAAAACACATTACTCATTAATGAATGATAATCTTGCTCCCTAGGGATAGGTTAGATAGTTAGTTTTGGTTTTCTTGTTGTGTGTGATTTAGATGCAAGAGAGTTTAAGACGAGAGGTAAGAACCTACGCATCACATTGTGACCGCTCCTCGTATTCTCTATCAATCTACATTCTTAGATAAGCACTTGCATCTCATAATTTAATATAAAACTAAAACATACACGGTGGACCAGGCCACAACCGGTAAAACCTTTTTATTTTGTTACTTGACCTATGGTAGCCGGACCATAAACTGGATGGATTCCCCATACCAAATAGTAACGGGCTAGTTGGGAACGTTTACTGGGGAGAATCCCTTGTTGTTGGTGCCTGCAATTTTCTAGGCCTCAACAGTTATGGCGCTACAAGGAGGGAAGCCAGTGCATGGCTGGTTGAGGAAACTCATTTCCTCGAAATTACTCAACCGGTAATAGTTTTGAGATCAGTTTGTTTCCCAATACAATTCCTAAAGAGAAGGGTAAAGAACATTTGTATTCTGTGAATAACGAAGTAGTGAATGATTTGAGAAGACATACTAGGGCATATGTAAAGAAGATTGGAGGATTATTGATTATCCTTGACTTACCCAGAAGAGAATATAAAAAGAAAGACCGCCCTATATTGGAAGACTCGGTATTAGTTGGATATTTGGAAGAACTTGTAGAAATAGCCTTACAGGAAGTTGTACAGCCTTTGAATCAAGTAGGCCCAGATACACCTTATGGTTCACCTGTTAATACTCTTGTTCATTCACCTCCTCACTCTCCACCCAGACTCATGGCAGGCGTAAATGCAAACCAACCACCCAACCCACAAAATCCACCACCTGCTTGGAAGGCTAGGTCATCTCTAAACCTGGCACCTCCTTTGCATGAATTACCTCAGGATTTTTAGAAAATGCTGCCTAAGTTTGATCCCAGTGAAAATATTTTAGTAGATGATCATTTTCAAAGCTTCTACTTGGCTATAGAATGGCTAAAGGCTGGAGAAAATGAAGATGTAGTTTGCAGATTGTTTACACATACCCTGAAAGGAGAAGCAACCTCATGGAATTTTGCTCTAACTGCAAACTCAATCCCAGACTAGGACACTTTTGAAAGGATATTCAGAAATAAATATGCAGCCCAGAAAACTCATGCAGCTCTAATGAAAGGGTTGTGCGCTTTAAAGAAAGAAAGAAAAGAGAAAGTGAATAGTATCACCCAAAGGTTTGATGCTTATCTTAAGAATTTTTCTGCAGCTGATAAACCATTTGATAAAGTTCTGATCGAATACTATATTTGAGCTTTAGGGCCTGAATTGGCCATGTTTTCCAAGATGCAAGTAAAGCCTACGTTGTCAGAAACTATGAAGAGGCGGAGAGAGTAGAAGCTGAAAAAGAGAGCATAGAAGATTATCCTAAACATTCGGGAGAAAATTTTTTTGGTAATAAAGCCTTATTACTGTCTAATCCTAAGGAGGAGCAGTCACATGACTTTGAAGGAATGTTGAAAATGATGCAGAAACTATCTAACAAAATAATAGATTTGGAAAAGGAAAAAGAGGCTTAGAAATATTATAAGCCTTACCTTAAAAAGAGAGAGGACAACTCTCAATACAAACCTCCTCCACACAGTCTTGTAATAATGAACTTAACAGAGGTGGGTATGGATAACTTTTGCACCTTTCATCAATAGCCCCATTCTGAGAAAAAATTCCCTCAATGGATAAATTCAATGACATTAGTAATGAATCATCTATTGGATTCTAAACTAACAGAAGCTGATGATGAGGAGGAAAAGGGTAATAAATCCACAGATAAATAAGAAGCTAATGCTTTGGTTTTATGGGACTGTGTCTCACTTTTTGACACAGAAGACGAAAATTCACTGAAACAGGAAGAAATATCAGAAACAAATGAAACAACAAGAAGTCAAGGTTTGGTAAGTAAAGACAACTCAATACTTCCAAAGATTAAGAAATTTCGGGAGAAGATGAAGAGAATACAGAAGAACAACACAGATGATGAAATACCTAAACTTACCATTAGCAGTCAAGATCCAAAACAAGTCAACATTGAAGACAAAGTGGGTAATGTCAAAGAAGATATCAAAGCAGCTGAAGGACCAGAGAAGAACTTCCCACCCACAACCAACCTGTAGAAGAAATTGTTGAAGCAAGTGTGGGAGGTAATACTAGGTTTAAAACCCTACCATTCCTCTTGACTCTTGAGATTTTAAACCATAATGTGCACAATTGTTTAGTAGAATCAGGGTCATCTGTCAATGTTATGCCACTTGCAGTCTGCAAAAAGATTAATGGACAACCTAAACCTACTGACTGGCACGTTACTCAGTTAGATAGAACCAATGTGAAAGTAGTCGGAGAAATGGAAGATGTGTTGATTCACTTATCTGCAAATAAAAATATATGTCAGTACATTGATATTGTAGTAGTAGACATACCTGATGGCTATGGACTTATTTTGAATCGAGACTGGTCAACAAGACTAAATGGGTATTTTGCTTCAGATTGGTCACACTTGTGGTTGCCTCAGAAGGGAAGTCCAAACCAGATTAAAATATTAAGAGAGCCCCACATGAAGCACAATGTTACACAATTGGGAAAAAAAATGAACCAGTTAATTTTGTGTTGGGAAATCATCTAATTGAGCTAGAACCAAGAAACTACCAAGAAAAAGAAGCTAGCAGTATATCAGACACCCAACCCCATCTCCTTCGATTTTCACTGCCTGATGAGATTGATTGTAAAATGGTAGATGTAGTTTTTTATTTAAGTAGAGTAGAATTAGATAATGGTTAGGTCTTTTTCATTTTGTAGTCAAGCCTAGCCCCTTGACTTACAAGTTTCCAAATTGATAGGTGTGAGCAGAGGACTGAACAGTCAGTGGTTTAGTTCTCAAATTTTATTTTTATTTGTCTTGATTTTTATTTCTTGAATTACCTTGTACATAAATAAATTGATTTGGTTGTTTATTTTTGGTTTACTTTATTTCTATTTGTTTTAGTTAGATTTTGATTGATTTCAATAAAAGAAGCAAACTTTTGGTTGCATGGAGACCATCAAAATTCAGGAGTAACTAAAATCCTTGATTATGAGACTGTGTGCTATTGATTTATCTGAAAGAATTTCTTCTAGTTCAGCAGTTTTCCTAAATGGCTATGACACATTGAAGTACTACTTAATCCTTGTAAAATAACTCAGGATCAAAAGGTTGGGACTCTACTATGTCGAGGCTTCACCGATCTCACATTTAAAAATGTCTTAGGGGGTGACCGCAAAAGACCCATGGAAAGGAAGCGAGGTAAACAGTATATTATATATAAATGATCCCATGCCAAGAATTGAAAGCCAAAAGGCAATAAGAGTCAAAAATCCTTAAAAAGCAATATGTATCAAAACAAAGTACTGAATCGTATGAGTATTAAATTGCCAAAATTTCTTCTCCTTCCGTGAGCTGAAAATTAAATACATCTCTCACAAAAAAGGACACTATGGATAGAGGAGCCTGAATTAAAATTCAGAAAGTAAGGCATGCAGGAGGACTCAAATAAAAGGAAAAAAGTCCAAAAGCACAAAAAGTGCAAAATGGCATGGGAATGAGGAACAAATGAATATTTCTGCTTACCATATGTTACAATCCTGTGGTGTCCAAGCTGGAAGCTACCTTAAGACAGAGGTAATAAATGAAACTCATTTTCCTGGCCTCAAAAGAGTTATCTTGACTTTGAAATCTTGGTTTCCATTTTCCTAATTGGACTATCGTCGATGATTAAAAGTACATATATTTTCCATTTGGGAAATCCAGACATCTAGAAGAATTCAACATGTTGGTTTTATTGTCAAACAGTCTGTTACTTAAGGGAGAAATTGTCCAGAGATTTAGGTTCACCAGGTAGTTGCCAATTGTTGCAGTTGCAACTTTTCTCCCAATTTTTTTAAAATTTTGGACCCTCCTTTTAATTTTTATCTTGCCTAAAATTGTTTGGATTCATGAACTTTGTTTTTGTTTTCCCTCTGCTACAAGTTTAGATTGTTTTGAGGTCAACTGTTTTCATGCTTTTCAGAAAATTGCTTGTGTCTACAACCGCTTTGGGTTGTGAAGTTTGAAGTTCGATTTGAAAATGTTGTCCTTTGATCTAAATGATTTCTTTCATTGATATCAAAAGTCTATTTCTCATTGTCGCTACTATTTCAGAGGTGAAACAAACTTTTTTCATTGCTGCCCAGCCGAAAGTCTTTTGGAACTTAACATTTTTAGTTTAGTTGTTCAGAGGTCATTTAAACATGAATCGAGGTTGTAGTTCTCTACGCAGCTGCCATTGTGGAAACAAAATAATGAAAATTTCGATGCCCATTTTTATTTTCACCGATGCACCTTTACCTGTTTTTTTTCTTTGGACTATGATCGTTTTTTATTTTACCATGGTCGGAGCATCGGCCTTCTATATCGCTGTCGTTTTGGAGAACAGATAAAGAATGGGCCGATGGTTATTTTTTCTTTCACCAATTATGTGAATTTATTGGTTAAAAATTTGCTTGCGATAACCTTTTCTTGTCTCCCTTAAAGTGGTTTATGACTTTAATTGGGGCCGTCGTTCTTTTGTCTTCCGCCATTGCGGCTCCGGAGCGGACTAACCGCCCGACATGGATTGTTATGATTTTCATCAATGGTTTTATTTTCACCGTTGTTTTCTATTATTGTAGAAACCTTACATTGTATGGCTCATGTCATTGTGCCTATGCAGTACGCTATCTCTCCAATGGTTAGTTGGTTCATGTGCCAACGCAATACGGTTTAGTCCTCCGAGCCTCCGATTGCCGATGTTGTCGGGTGGTCGCGGAGCCTTAGTTTGTTCATTTCCCACCATTGCAACTTCTCTTTGAACTGATCGTCCAACCCTATAGCTGTTCCACTTGTCGATGGTTTGTTTTGGTTTTTCCTGATATGTTTTATTTGCTGCAGAAGCCATAGTTCTTTTGTCTTCCGCCGTTGCGGCTCCATAATGCACTAACCATCCAAATTATAGATTTGCCGACCGTCGATGTTTTATGTTGAATAAGGAACCCTTAGACTATGTGTTTTCCATCGTTGCAACATTTTAGTGAACTAACCACCCGACGTTTATGTCGTTCCGTTCGTCGACGAGGAGATTTTTCCTCCCGATGCTATAGTATTTAGTCTTTTCGACGCCAATAGACTTAGTAGTCTCATGGAACTCGTTGTCTATTTGAATCCCACCGTTTCTGTTTTGAATAAGACTATCCTGCTGATGCTTTAGTGGTTTTTCCCATCGGTAAGGGTTTTTCCCGCCTGTTCTATGTGTGTTTTTACCCTATCTTATGGGTGGCGTAGGTTTCAGATTCTTATCATTTTAAGGTTTTCATGACAAGAGCGCAGTACAGGGCCTCATTTTGATGATCAGTTTTATTGTTAGTATGGTTTACGTTTGTTGAAAAGATGCAGTTCAAATTAATGATGAATTTTTTTTTAACTGTAGACGGACTTAGAAGATTCTTCAGACCTCAGTTTGATGATTATTGTCGCAAAGAAGACATAGCTGAAGGAGGATTTGGCTGAAGAAATAAAAAGTAAGAAGTAGAGGTGTTGCTAAAAAAATAAGAGAGTGAAGATCTGAGAACAACAAGATTTTAAAAGGACCAATGGATTACTAAGCAGAATTGATAGCAGCAGAGGACTGGGCTTGGAAATGGCTCATCAGTTACCAAGCCGGTCCCTTTTTACAAAGTGCTTGTAAATATTAATCTAAAATGTAACATATTGTACGAATCATGAGCACTCACAAAGGACAAAATTGTAAGATTAAATGGTTGGGGGAACCCCAAAGGTCACCCGGGGGGGAAACCCAAAGGTTTTGCTGTTTGTATAAATATAGGAGAATTAGAGGGAATAAAGGACTTTTTCCTAGACAGATTTGTGAGAATCTGATGTAAGAAGAACTATCTCCTTTTGCATAAATAAATTACAAGTTTCCTGTTGGAGAAAGCTTTGTGGAATTTTCAAATACCGTGCCATGGATTTGCTGAATGTGAACTATTTCATTTTCTATCTTGTGTCCATGAACTGTGAGATCGTTCTAAGTCTTTGAACCTATGTTCTTGTATGAATGCTCTCTAGTTTATTCTATGAATTTTCCACTATGAGTAATGAATGTTGTTCATAAACAATTGGCTATCTGGTTGTTCAAATATCTTTAAATGTTCATGTGTTTTGAAAGAAGTATCAACTATCTGTGATTTTTCTTAATGCATGTGCAAAACACATTACTCATTAATGAATGATAATCTTGCTCCCTAGGGATAGGTTAGATATTTAGTTTTAGTTTTCTTGCTATGTGTGATTTAGATGCGAGAGAGTTTAAGACGAGAGGTAAGAACCTCCACATCACATTGTGACCGCTCCTCATATTCTCTATCAATCTACATTCTTAGATAGGCACTTGCATCTCATACTTTAATATAAAACTAAAACATACATGGTGGACCGGGCTACAACCGGTAAAACCTTTTTATTTTGTTACTTGACCTACAGTAGCCGAACCGTAAACCGGACGAATTCCCCATACCAAATAGTAATGGGATAGTTGGGAACATTTACTGGGGAGAATCCCTTGCTGTTGTTGCCTGCAATTTTCCAGGCTTGAACACAGTCGCAAGAAGAACATGGCTTACAGTCGAACTCTGGCCCAAAGTACCACTAGAGTTAGAAAGAGGATGCGTAAAAAAGGAATTCGAAGGAACAGGTTGAGAATACGGTGGAATATTTGAAGGAATATAACTTGTACCCCCAATATTCACATGTCTCGGTTGACGTTCCCTAAGAGGAACACTAGTGCTAGGTTTGGGCTGTGTGCGTGAAGGAATTTCCATCGCTGGAGTGGATGGTGCAATGTGACTATTATTACCAAACCTCTCCGCATGGAAAGTAGTGGAAGTGCCCCCAGGCGCAGTACCAGGGTAACAAACTGGCTTGACATGAGGTGCTGTACCTGGATCAGGAATATCAAGCATGCCATATCTAATGTGGCCAGTGCTAGTGGGTTCATGGTGAGTCTCTTCACCTGGATAGTATAACCAATACTGAGGGTCGGAGCTAATGTAATTAGGAAACTATGATAAATCATGTTGTGATGGTCTAGTCCCATCAGGACCAGACTCAAGAGGACTTCCATATATGCTTTAAGGATCAAATTCTGTCGCTAGGGGCGAGGAAGGTGGAATCTCTGGGACTTCAGGCTCATGACGACTCATGGAGAGATCTATGTGTGAATTAAAGTGATGACTAGTCCACCCGGACTATCTGGCTCTCTCTCCCAAGGGAGGAGGAGACATAGAAGGCGGAAGATGCTAAATGATGAGAGTGGAAGGGAGTTGCACTCGGATCCACAATGACTAAAAAAAAATAAAAGACTCGATCTATCTACACAACCCTAAGCAGATTAGCATGCATAGAATATACACCTAAGAAAATCTAAATCCAAACAATAAGAAAACCAAGGGTAGGATAAGTGAGCTCCCAAATTAAGCAGGTATGTCTCACCTAGGAGAGGCTTGAGACTCCCATAAACAACAAGTGGAGGTTCGTAACCAATTATAGTGGCCCTAAGATTCAATGCATATAGCGACTATGCTTTCTGACCCCTACCTGGCCAGGACACCTGTAGAATAACCTTTACAAATACCCCCTCGATAACCTATGTAAGGAAACTAAGGTCACCTCAATATAACCAATGCTCAGGCAGACAATCATAGGTGGGATTGACCATATGGGTGGGGTAGCAAATCCCGAAGCCTAAAAGCACAACTGGTACCCCAGGGGTGCACCAGTCAATACCTCAAAGGCCCCCAGATACGAATACAATCTTGGAAATATCTTCGGTGCTCATAGAAAGTAACCAAGGGTTATCCCAGTCACAATCACGTGCACTACCTTGTGCTTAAATCCTGTGTAAGAGGAGCATCTTGAGAAACACTAATTATACCAAGGGTTTCACACTCTCACGTGGAAAGACACCTAATTTTTTTATTTAGTGGTCTTGGGGATTTAAATTACAATGAACTATTCCAAGACCCTAAAACCTAATGTTGTTGATGCACCCTAGGAAAGAAAAGAGTTTAATTCATTTTATTAAACATTGATATTAATTGGTTTTTATTACTCAGAGGGTAATGGTCGTGCAACTTACAGTTTTATGACACAACATGAAGAAAAATGCACACCTAACAATCAATGCAAATGCACTATGTAGAATGAAAAACAGGGTATGCTACTACGTGAAGTGCAAAATTTTCCTTCAAATGTAAGTGCAATCATTCCTATATGAAAATATGACTAAAATTCACCAAGCAAACCTAATGAAAGTACCATGCTAATGCAAAATGCAAGCAATGCATAACTATGCAAAAAGCAAAATATTTTGTATTTTTTAATTAAATGAGATATAAAAGAAAAAAGATGACTCTAAAACCACTAACAAATAGCAGCCAAGCAAAGAACCAAGGTAAAAGAGACCTAATGCACTAATCTCAAAACAAAAAGTAGAAAATGAATGACAAGAACATTTCCAAAAATCAAACTAAAAAGAGTCTCTAGTCAGAAATAGAGGGTAGATACAGAGTCCAGAAGCATCCAAGAAGACTCAGAAATCATCCAAAATCACCTAGCAACACTTAATCCTCCCAATAAAGATCAAAATCAATGCATACGCGACTGTTCTCAGTAAACCAGCGTACATACGTGACTATTCAAGGAAAACCTACGTGTATACGTGACTCTGAAACCTAAACCTGCGTACAGGAAGAAAAAGGAAGAAAAATAAGGAAAACAGACAAGCTGAGACAAAATTTACTCCTTCAAGACCATACTGGGTAAACATGCCCCCAGTCCCGACACAAAAACAAAGAAATCAAAGCAATTCAAGTACATTGAATACCAAAAACTGCCAAAGAGAAACAACTAGGAACCTCCCCAGTATTGTAACACCCTGGTTTTGACACCGTTTGCATTAAAATTGTATATGATGTATATATTGTAATTAATCGTGGTGTGGAGCTAAAGGAAAAATCCCCACAATTGATTTATCGTTTTATATTCCGATGATTAAAATCGTTGCGTAAAGTATATTTCATGCTAGCTAGCACAATATAATTGTGTCATGATGTAAATATGCAATTTAATTAAAAACCCCAACCAGCTATGTCTATGCAACAAATAATGAGATGGGGGCATGATTTTCCTAAGGATAAGGAGGGGGAAATATTTAACCTTTGGGGCCAATGGGGAAAAGAAAAATGTCAATGAAAGAACCCATGAAACAGTCAACTACCTTTCTTGTCTCATTCACCTAATCATTTAATTCTGCCAGAATTTGGTTGAAGTAGTTGTTGCATGGGGATGGGAAGAGTATGGGCATGAATTTGGAATTTTGGGAAAACCCATTTTTGGGGAAAATCGTTTTTGACTTTTGGGGCAAGAAAACACCCAAAATGCATGCCCATTTGCCCATACACCCACGTTCTTCATTTTCTCACATAGGGAAAACTTGGGAGTTGTTTTACCTTCATGTTTTTGCTCATTTTTCTCATCTTGCATGCCCAGAAATCCATTTTTGGTGTTGTTCAACAATTGGGCAAAGAATATTTTCATTTTGGGAGTTTATGGCAATCATTTGGTTCTTGTAATGCCATAAACGTCCTCAGAATCATGGGCAAAGAAGATTCACATTTTTTTGTGGTCTGTGGAGGCCGTTTTTTCCCACGTGAATCCAATGAACATTTGCTGAAATCGATTTTGGCTCTTAGGGATGCTTTAACCACTTACCCTCTCTGATTTTAGCTTCTAGGATGTTTTTATCCATGCCCAACACTATAATTGTGGTGTATTGAATTCGTTTTTTGGCCACGTTAGGGCCAAAATGTCCCTGGGAAATCGAATTGTTGTTAGGGGTTTCTCTTACCCTCCTTTGCAATTAATTTTGTGGCCGAACTGCTTTCCTAAACCTAGAAATTGTGTATATTGTTGTGTATGCAATTGGTCTTTGGAATGTGTACGAGTGGGAAGGATTTTTCTTGACAAACCTATTGTTTTGTAGGAGACTCATAGACAGAGCTATAGGAATGGTTCTCTTATCTACACCCCCTAAATAACACTGGAAGGGAATTCATGGCCTGAGGGATTGTGCAACAGAGAAGGGAATGATTCCTTGTGTCGGGTGTGTGTGGATGTCTTAGGAGTCAAGCTAGTTCTTGTGTAGGCACCCTTAGATCTTCAATGAGCCCAATATCTTAGCAGACATTGCTCCCATCTCCTGATAATCTGATAAACCCAAACATAGCTTTGGCTTGATTGAGTTTGACATATCTTTGGCTATGTGTGAGTCTGCTTAGTTTCCTTTTCCTTGGGGAAATCATGCCCAAATTGGGGGTGGCAGTGTTGCTGAGAGATTAAGGAGCACACTGGCCTATGGTTGGGTGGAACATTGCAGCGACATAGCTGGTTGCGGGGAGCTTCATTCGAAGATAAGTATTCTTGTGTAGTCACCCATGCAATTGTTTTGTTTATGTGAATTATGATGAACATGTAAAATGTGTTGAATGCTTGAACTAAACATAATTTGCTTCTGATGAATGTTAATTCTTTATGCATCTGTGTATCTTGAGTTCAATGCATTTTATTTTACATTTTATGGGGCTAGTTTCTCAGATAGATAGTATATTGGTAGCATCCTCTTCGTTGGTTGGAGGGTTGGGATGTTACAAGTATGGTTGCCAATTTTGTTATGGAGGGAAACTTCCTATGGCTTGGGGTGTACCACAATAGACATCTAGACCTGAGAAATCAATCCCTTCCCAATATGCATGAGAAATCAAACATCTAACACTAAAGGATCTCGAATCATACCTTATTTTGGATGGTTGAAGTAGATTCCCATTAAGCTTTTTCCAATCTCGCTTATGCTAGCAATTTGTTGTCAACAATAGAAAACAAGAGAAGCATGCTATATAATATGGTGTTAGATCTAATCTAGCATATATAATCAACAATGTTGAAGAAATTAAACATATCCATGGATTCAATATTCATTCAAATGCAGATTATTGGATAGGAAAATATATTTCTATTAATTAAATAAGATATTACACAAGTTACAACCTCTGTCGGCACATCTGCGAACCGAAGAAACCGAGTCCTCCACCTGGGCCTCCACCACCTCAATCCTCCATCTCTCGATAGCAAGCTCACAAGAAAAGGAAATCTTGGGAAGAGCACAAAGTGCTCCAAAGGGACAAAGGGATGCAGACTCAAGTATATGCAAGCTATGCAAAAAATGGACTATAGTTTCCTTGCTCTTCAATTCCTCTCCCTTCAATGTATCCAAGGGGTTCCTTATATATCACTCCAAGGGGGTAATGAAGGGTAAAATCCGAGTGATCTCAAGGCATATAGAAGGCCAAGAGTTAAGTGGTTTAGACACACATCAAGGAAAACTCCAAAAAATTTGGATTTATGCACACATCCCGATGTACGCGGGTTTGAGTTCAAAATTCTCGTATACACACGAGTATGGGATTAAAAGTCACGTACAACAATAAACATGTGTTTTTAGGGTTGAACTTGGAAACATCAAAGTATAATATCATTCCATGGGGTCCAAAGAGTCTGCAGAGGGACAAGGAAGGCCATAAATATGTGATCAACCATGTGTGTCAAAATCAGCTGTAACACCATGTACCTTGATGCTACATTCTCTGCATATACAATATCAGTTCGAGTGTGTGTAAGATACAACAAACTGCCAACTAGTTTCCTATATAGGGTGTTGTTCAGCAACGAAGTAGATTCTGCATATTCATGTCTTACTCTTGAAAGGAAAGGAGTCTTATATGGATTACATTCTTCCATTCAAAATTTATTTAGCAGATATGATGCATATTTTTATTGAGATACTTTAATTCCTTATTTGTACAGAGAGATCTCAAGTACCAGAAATTGTCTAAGTATTCCCAAGTCAGTCATGAAAATATCATGATGGAAAGCAATATTTAATGAAATAATATCATGAATGGATATTCTTGTGACCAAAATTTCATCAATATATAACATAATAACCAAAATATAACCATTGATTAGCTTCATGTACATATTCATATTTGCATCTGCTAAAGCTTTGTGACAAGAGAGAAACTGTCCTTCTTAGCATACTAAGATCTAGGAGCTTGCTTAAGCCCATACAATGACTTATTCATTTTGCAAAAAAGAGAGGGGTCAGTAACATATAATTTTGGATGTTTCTTACAGATCTCCTCCTCAATATATCCATGGATGTAATCACCTTTTACATACATGTGATGCACTTCCTAGTGCTTGGATGCTATAATTGCCAGAAATAGTCTTATTGAATCCATATTTGCAACTGGTATAAAGGTATAATTATAGTCAAGGGATTGGAATTTGGAGAATTCCTTAGCCATGAAACCTTCTTTTTACTTCACTGTTGCACCGTCAACAATAAATTTTGTCCAGAAAATCCACTTACACTTGACTAGCTTTTTTCTAGGTGGGAGAGAGACTAGCTCCCAAGTTCCATTCTTTTGAAGAGAATGAAGTTATTCATCCATGGAAGATTTGAATATTGGGTCATTTTAGGATTATTCATATGATTCAATATCAAATTCAACCATCAAAAAATACTTCTTAGGAATATATGGATCTTTGGCAGAAAGAGCATTCTCAAACTGAGATCTAGTCCTCCTAGGATCTTGAGGATGATCACCCGCAAGTTTTCTAGCTGCTTGAATTGTTTCTGTATCCCACTTAGGCATTGTATGTGAACTTGGATATGAAAGTATGTGCTATTTATCATAATAAAAACATAATCATAAATTTCATGAGAAGCTTCACTTACTTCAACAAATGGTGGTTCGAAGGATTCTCTAACTTCAACTACTTGCAAGGGTTCTTATTCAAAATGGACACTCCTTTCAATGAAATTTTTTTGAGTGGTCATATTGAGAAACTTGTAACCCTTGGAGTCTTACATATAGAAAAAAAAATTCATGGTTGGATTTGGGGATAAAAATCAGGCTTCTCTTCTGAGGAGGTATTCTATCCCATGTCTTTAAGACACTTTTTTTGAAATGAGACACATTATGCTTGTGCTACTCCAAGATTCAAACGGAGTGATTCCTTTTGATGATTTATGTGGAACCCTATTCTAAATATAGGTTTCATAGTTGATGTCTTTATCCCAAATGATTTGAGACAAAGACTTGGAATCCAACATGAAAGTAGCCATATCCTTGAGAGATTTGGTCTTCCTCTCAGCAACACCATTTTGCTCAAGTGTGTAGGGAACTAGATGATGTATCTGAATGCTAGCATCAGCACATAGTTATTTAAAATCATATTTAATGTACTCCCCACCATTATAATTTATGATTTATTTGATATTCCTACCAAACAAATTCTCTATAGAGGCTATAAAAATATTGAAAAAACCAAAGACTTTTGAATTGAATTGGAGAAATAAGACACCACAAATTATAGAAAAGGCATCAATGAAGGTAATGAAATATTTGGAATTACTCAAAGACAAATTGGGAAATGGACCTGATATATCACTGTGAATAATATCAAGAGTTTCATATGTTCTCTCAGATCTATCTCTCTCATACTTGCGCTCATAGTGATTTCCAAGGATGCAACCTTGATAGATTCCTTTGGAAAATTTGATATTGGGAAGCCTTATAACCATGTTCTTCTCATGCAAATAAAATAAGTACTTTTAGTTAAGGTGGATAAATCTCTCTTGTTAGAGTTTTATTGCTTCATTGGCATGGGTTATGAGTGTAGAGGGTGATGATAAAGGAGCAAAGTGTGAAAACTTGTATACTTTTGATCTATGATCAACAATACCTATGGTGACAAATATGTTGGGTCCTGAAATGCCCCTTTTTTACCACACCTATTATACCCTTTTTGCCTTTTATTACTCCATTCTATGCACCAAAAATATGTTTTCCTCTCATATTGAACCTTGAATATTTACAGGTAAGATTAATTATTGTTTTATCTTATTAATGCCTATGATTGTTATGTTCATATATGTTTCTTGAATTATGCTAATACATCGTGATTTCATAAAGATAGTTCAAGATTTGAGAAGTACAGGTGTAGCAGCCCGAGTGGTTTGAAGAAGAAGATGTGATTTCAATGATAGTTGTTACTTGATAGTCATATCTCCGCACGCTGGGCATGAATAGAAGTCATCATTCCATGCATAGATGCAACATGCTCAGCTGCAATAGGCTCATCTGCAACAGACTCAGTTGCAATAGCATGTCGCTGCTTAAGGCTTAGCCGGAACAGACATGGTATCTCTTTAATTGGTTTTGTTTATTCACTAATGGCTCGAGCAACATGGTTTCCTATATTATCTACTTTCATTCAATTCCACCCACAACTGTAACAACTTGTTGTAGCAAGGAATCCTGAATATCGTAGATTTTCATGGCTTCCCGATATTAGTGGGTGAAGGTTATGATTTTTCATGTATAAATATTGGGAAACATTATGAGCCAAGGGTTGGTTGATATTGGATTATACTGTGTAAAATGTGACAGAGAGTTGTACTTTGTAATTTGTCATTTTAGTATAAGGAGCAGGATTCTTCTGATATCTATGTCTTAAGCTGTGTTAGTTCTGGCATCTTTGTTAGAAGGTTGGGCCCACCTTCCACAAAGATTACTGAGTTAATTAGATGTTTTGATTGTTTTGTTGTGTGGTGTGGAAATTTCAGTAATTGCATTCTCCATAGCTAGCTGCAAAAGTAATGATTTATCATTGTAGTTCCTTTGATAGTAATGTTTTCATTTCCTTTAAGCTATAATTGGGTGGTGTGACACTCGAATGTGTAGGTTAGTTTCCATTATGCATGTGTGCCAATAGATGTTACAATCAAGCTCAACTCAGTTCCTTTCAATTATTTGTCTTTCTCAAGTTTGATAATTTAGTCATATTATGGTTTAAAGTTTGTTTAGTTCAATTGCAGTTGTTTCCAATTCTTAGATTAGTCGATTTAGACTGGTCATGATGGATTTACATATAGTCTGATATTCTTAGGATTTAACTTTCTGCAAAATTAAGTCTAGTTATCTATTTCTAGATTAGTTAATTGTTGGATTGATATTGTAGGAAGTAATTGCATCTTTGAATTTCTAGGTGGGTAATTTAGATTAGTTTAGCCATGAGAGGAGTTTTATTGAGTAGATAAGTAGGACATCTAATATTTTATTCATTTGATCAGATACTAAGTTTTTATGCATAGACAATGTGAATTATATTTGAAATAAAAGACTTCCATGGGTTGACAATTTATATTGAGCATTAAGTGTGTTAGCTGTAATTAACTTGCATATAGAGTGACCAACATTTTGGCGCCGTTGTCGAGGAAGGTAATTAATAGACACAATAGTAGTTGCATCCATTCATCTTTATTCTATAGTTTTTAAGCTTGCATGAATACAAGGAGAGTTCAACATGACATTCCAAGAACCCCCAAAACTCCCCACTAGAACACTAACTTTGCAGGTGGTCGAGGTCGTGGAGGAAGTCCATCCTTGGGAAGGAGGATGTTCATTGACAATCTAGTTTCTAGGGCCAATTCCTCTACCGGATCTCGCCATCAGGGACCACCATTTTCCAGAAGAATCCTGGTTACTCCAAGGGTGGAAGTTTCATCTTCTACAATGGAGAGAACATGAGTGGCTACGACACCACATGGTGTCCCTATGGACGAAGATAGAGATAGTGCAGTGGGAGTAGGAGAGAAAGAGGTGGTTTACCATGTTGATAGGAAGTATTTCATAAAGGAGGAATATTTATGGCATGAAAGAGCAGAGGAAAACATGAATAACGAACATGACCCTGAAGATCATGAAGAAGTAGTAGGGGATAGCCATCACAATGATGGAGACCATCCACATGAAGAGACTATTTTCACAATTCAACTCCCCATCCGACAACCAATTGGTCAAGCCCCCATGAAGAATATCTCACCATCATTATTACCACGTTTTCATGGGAAGGCTATAGAGGACCCAAATGAGATCCTCTTCGAATTTGACATCCTCTGTCACAGCTACGACTACATGTCCAGTGAACAGAAGTTAAAAAATTTCCCTACCACTTTAAAGGACAATTCACTATGATGGTTTATGAGCCTGGGGGGTGACACTTTTACCACCTAGGAGCAGATGAAACAAGTGTTCCTTGGGAAGTACTAGGAGTAATGTAATACTAAGGAAAAACGAGAAGAACTATTCAAAATGATACAGAAGGATGGAGAAAGTCTGGAAGATTTCATAGAGAGGATTCAGTACAATGTACAGAGGGAAAGACATACTGACATGGGGGAAGATGTGCTGAAGATCATCTTACTTCATGGTATTAGAGAGGATTTCCTAGACATGCTGAACTTGCTGGGGAAAGGGGATATCTCAAATTAACCATTGGATAAGATCATCGACTTATGTTGAAGGTACTCCAGAGGATCTTCCAAGACCAACAAATGGGACAAGGGACTAGAATGAGATGTCTTCAGCAGAGCACATAAGTCACCTGATGGAGGAGCCACTCAGGCAAAATAGGAAACCTTCTAAAAAATTTCAAGATAGAGATGATGAGTTCCATCTCGTCATAAATGGATGTTCTGAGGGCCAAGCAGAGGCAAGCAGTAGAATATATGACACTCATCGTATTTTGTCCCAGATTTAGGAAGAAACATCCACTGAAGGAGTGTCCACTTGACAAAGTGGAAGTATGCCAACTTTGTGAGCTAAATCATGACACCAAGGAATGTCCTTCACTTCCCCAAGTGAAGGAAGTCTGACAAGCTTCTACTCTTGATGTAGAACCAACCTACTTCGTTGCTCAAAAGAATCCTTCGAATCCTTGAAACCAAGGTATGAATCCAGATTCTTTTTTTTTGAATAATATGAATACACACTTCCCTTCACATTATTCTAATAATCAATGTAATCCATCTCAACCTTTTGTGCAGAAATCTAACTCTTGGACACCTTGGGAACAATAGACAAACCATCACACTTCTTGGTCTCCTGGTTGGAGAAACTCCCATCCAGGAAATCAGTTCCCTCATAACCAACTTCCTCACCAGCAGTTTCCCCATCAATAATTTCCTCATCAGCAATATCTGCCTTAGTAATACCCTCTCCAACAGTACCAGCAATCGCAACTACAACTTCAGAACAATGTTGCACCGATGAATATGCCAATGTGACCACAACTACTTTCTCAACCTAATCCTAACCCAAACAATAATAAAGCAGTCCACCAGTTTGAGACTTCCAACATGCCTGCTTACTCCATTACCCTAGTTCCCTGCCATGATATATGCTTACGATTAGGGAGGTTTGTGGAGCCCTTAGTCATTGAATATGTTCCATCTTTAGTGACTGAAGCGAGATTGAACCAGCAATACCCATCTAATGCAAAAATCCCCATCATTGAGGATGCTGAAATTCCTACCGTGACACCAGCTGAAACACAAAGAGAAACATTCATCGAAACACAACCTACACAACTAGTGAGAGAACCACCATACCCTGAATGAATGGAACTACAGAAAATAGTGGAACAACCTCAGTTTATCATCTTTGGAGAGTTAAAAAACGTATATGTCAAAATTCCACTATTGCGGGCCCTCCATGATGTGCCTATCTATGCCAAAATAGTGCAGGATCTTTGTGTAATAAAACTAGGTAGAAAACTGAGGGATCCTCCCACTGTCCATGTTTTGGTAAAACTTTCTGAATTGATAATGGGAAAAACCCCCTTGAAAAAATACGATGATCCTAGGAACCCTACTATTACAGTACAGATTGGGAACACTCAGATACCAAACGTTTTAGTGGATTTAGGCACAGCTATTAACGCTATGACCATAAAAAATTTACAAAAAATTGGGCTCACCAACCTTCGACCAACCCCTACTATTTTAGAACTCGCTACAGGTCCACCATCAAACCCGAAGGAATATTGGATGACCTCGTTGTCTCAGTAGATTCGTGGGAACACCTTGTGGACTTCTTGGTTTTATAGACGAAGTCACAACTAGGGGGACACCCATTGATTCTGGGAAGACCTTAGTTAGCCACAGCATATGCTTACATCAGCTGTCAGTCAATTTCTATGACCATTTCAGATGGGACTGAGACAAAAATTATTACCTTATACCCTCCAGCTCGACCTAGATTAGAAGTTGAGACTCCACTATGGATGGAGCTAGAGGAGGAAGACGATGTTCAGCTGCTGTTAACGATAGGGAAAGGCTTAACCTTCAAAGATGAAACAAAGGACGGTGCTATCAATAGTTTTGTCAATGAGCCTACATCTGTCAATAAAAATGTTTACCAGATCCTGAACATTACTCTAGATGAAGAAAAACAAGAAAATCTCACAGAGGAGACTTTAGTTAATGACACCAGCAAAATTCTAGTACTCAAGAATTTGAAAAGTTTTCTAGTTGATATAGAGCCAAGAAAAACACTGAATATCAATCCAGACCTCGCTCCTGATGAACTGGAATGCCTAATCACACTCCTGAAACACCACAAGGGAAAATTTTCTTGGGATTACAAAGATATGAAAGGTATCTCTTCTAATATGTGCACCTGTCACATTTATATTAAAAGTGACTCCCGACCTATGTGCCAACCACAACGAAGGATGAACCCTAACCTTAGGGACATAATGAAAGAATAAATTTAAAATATCTTGGAAGCAGGATTTATATACTTGATATCAGATAGCAACTGGGTTTCTCCACTCATGACAGTTCCAAAGAAGAACGGGAAATGGAAAGTCTACGTGGATTATAGGGAATTAAACAAAGAAACACAGAACCACCACTTTCCCTTACCTTTCATTGATCAGGTACTTGATACCTTGTTTGGAAAGAAATTTTTTTCCTTTCTGGATGGGTTCAGTGGGTATATCCAAATCCATATCGCTCTCGAGGACCAAGATAAGACCACTTTCACCTGCCCCTGGGCTATTTTTGCATACAGGGTACTTCCCTTTGGTTTTTGTAGCACGCCTGCCACCTTTCAAAGAGCTATGATTGGCATCTTTTTAGAGATGGTTAATGACAGTATGGATATTTTCATGGATAAATTTACCCTATATGGCAGTGACTTTGAGGAGGCACTGAAAAACATAGAAAAGGTTTTAACATGCCGTGAGAAAACCCTACTATCTTTGAGCACTGAAAAGTTCCATATGATGATGAGTGAGGGTGTAGTTCTGGGGCACTTTATCTCTGCTAATGGTATCCAGGTAGATCCATCCAAAATCAGGGTAATTGAAAACATACTCACTCCTGGAACACAGAAAGAGGTACATAGATTCTTATGGCATGCTGGTTATTACAGAAGATTCATAGATTTTTTTTCCAAACTAGCTTCTCCTATATTTACTTTGTTGATGAAGGATATACAGTTCATTTGGAATGAGGCATGCCAAACAACTTTCACTTAACTTAAGAAGAGGTTGTCTACAACTCCTATCTTAAGGGGACCCTATTGGTCTTTACCTTTCCATATTTCTTTTGATGCCTCTGACACTGCCATTGGAGCAGTGCTGGGACAACAAGATGGTTAAGCCCCATATGCAATTTACTATGTTAGTAAAAAATTGGCCCCTGCTGAACTCAATTACTCTGTTACAGAAAAGGAAATTTTAGCCATTATCTATTCCATCAATAAATTTAGACACTACATCACTAGATACCCCACTTTTGTGCACACTGAGCATTCAGCCATCAAGTATTAAATGAACAAACCTATTACAAATTCTAGGATAATTAGATGGCTGTTACTGTTAGGAATTTGACATTACAATTATTGACAGACGTGGGAAAGAAAATATTGTTGCTGATTTTTTATCTCATTTTACTAATAATGATGACAACTTTCTAGTTGAAGATTATTTCCCAGATGAACATTTGTTTCTAGTATCAGCTCATTCCCCTTGGTACAAAGATGTTTCTAACTATTTGGCTACAGGAAAGGTTTTGACACATTTTTCAAAGAGAGAGAAAAGGAAAATTATTCAACAAAGTGCCAGGTACTGCTGGATAGATGGTCATATTTTCTACATAGTTCATGATATTGATATTAGAATATGTGTAAAGGAAGATGAAGTTTTTCAGTATCTTGAAGGCTTGTCATTACGAGCCCTGTAGAGGACACTTTGCTGACAAACGAACATGTCATAAGGTATTATGAATGGGCTATTATTGGCCAATAGTTTTCAGGGATGCAAAGAAGTATGTTCAGGATTGTGATAGTTGTCGGAGAATGGGCCAACCTAATAGATTGGACGAGATTCCTCTTCAACCACGGCTGTTGGTTGAACCTTTTGACAGATGGGCTTTGGGTTTCATTGGGCCTATAAACCCTCCCTCGAAGCAGAAAGTTTACATCTTAGTTTTCACCGATTATATGACAAAATGGGTGGAGGATGTAGCCTTGGTCAAGGCCAATGAACAGGCTATAATAGATTTCCTATATTCAGAAATATTCACTTGTTTTGGGGTACCCAACGAGATAGTCACAGATGGAGGACCATAGTTTGTGTCCCATAAACTGGAAGCTCTATTACAGAAGTACAATATTGTTGATGTATGTGTAACTTCAAAATGTATTAACTTGTATATTTCATGTATTATACCCTGATGTTTATTCCGGGAAGTATCTGTAATGTAATTGAGTCATGTCATGCCTCGATGTTCCTATCAGGAGGTTCTATAATGTAACAAGTCATGTCAAGTCATTGTGGGTAACCCTCCTATTATTCAAGGGTTAAAGTCCCCACAGTTGTGGGGCCCTAGGGTTATTAGACTCTCCTAAAGAAGTTGGCCCTAGTGAGTTATTGTCAAGTTTGGAATTAGTATAAATAGAGAGTGAGCCTCTCTATTTATCACACACTCACTCACACTCATTTGTAGTGTGCACATATGAGAAAGAAGAAGTTGTTGGGGCTAGAAATAAAGAGATTACTGCTGTCAGGAGATCATCTTACTATTTTGGGGTTTTACTTTTTGGTGTTGATTCTATCTCAGAGGAAATTGCGGGGTTTTCTCCATTTATGGTTTCCCCGAGTAAAAACACTATGTTCATTGTCTCTTGTGTTTGATTGTTGTGCTTTTTATTCTCTCAATTAAATATCCTAATATAATGCTAGCTTGAATGATAAAAATCTAACATGTTATCAGAGTTAACCTGAGAAGAAGACATTGTGCAGCTGCAAAAACTAGGGCTTCCTACTTTTTGGATCTCTCTCCACATATTTTCAACAAAATAAGGTTGGACTGATTCTCCTCCCTAGGGCGCATATTTCTATCGAAGCATAATCTGATTATGAGCATTTTTAGTTTCTGACCTGACACTACTGCCAAAAATTAGGGCTTTCCACAGAAGTGGAATTTTTGAGTGAGCCCGGGCCTGGATTGATCTCCTCCTCAAAATAGAAGTTTAGAGATCAATATCAAATCATTTGGTTAGATAGAAATCCAGTAAATCCAAACCCTAATCTGCTCCTGAACCAGCCCTACAGAAATCTAGCTCCATATTCAGATCCGACATCTTGACCTGATAAGATCTAAATATTTTGTATTTCTATTTGAGGTTCTTAGTTAAGATGTCTCATCATACCAAGCTTGATGAAAATATTGAGGGAGCTGATAACTTCGGATACTGGAAGTATAGGATCTCCTTGGTCCTAGAAGAAAATGAGTTGGACTCCTATATCAATGAGGAGGTTCCAGTTCCAGAGAGAGATGAGGCTAAGGCCTTACACAAGAAGAAATTGGTCATGGCTAAGAGGATTATTGCTAATTCAATCAAGGATCACCTCATACCATAGGTGTCCTCCCTAAAGACACCTAAAGCTATGTTTGATGCCCTGACCAAACTATATGAAAGAAAGAACATAAACCGGAAGATGACTCTGAGAAACCAACTGAAGAATGTAAAGATTTAGAATGCAGAGACTATCCAATCTTACTTTTCAAGGGTCTCTCAAATCAAGGAACAACTGGAAGCAGTAGATGAAGAAGTGGAGAATGTAGAGATTGTGATGACCACCTTGAATGGTCTCCCTAGATCATGGGACTCCTTTATTCAAGGGATCTATGCCAGAAAGAAGCTAGTCAAATTTAGTAGATTATGGGAAGAATGCTCTCAAGAAGAATCTTGGATAGCAGCTCGAGAAGAAAATATGGGAAGTGAAGGTCAAGCTCTCACAGTTCACTCCAAGAAAAGCAAAAGAAGTTCTCATCACTGCAGAGGTAAGCATTTCCATAAAAATAACACTAGAAAAGATTTGTTTAGAATCAAATGTTATACATGTGATGAAGTAGGACACTTTGCAAAATATTGTCCTAAAATCAAAAATAAGAAAAAGGGAAACAAGAGAAGACATCATTCTCATGCTGCAGAGGATGATGAACCTTCCACAAAGAGAATCAGATAAGAAAGTGATGATTCTTCAAGTGATGAAGAATATGTCTTGATTTCCACTCTCACGGGAAACATCACACATGGAAGCAATGATTGGCTTATAGAGAGTGGGGCTTCCAAACATATGACAGGATTCAAAGAGTCCTTTGTGAAACTATTAGAACATGAATCACCCCATAAGGTGAAACTTAGAGATGACTACCAGTATCCAATAAAAGGTAGTGGGGAATCCTCCTATAAGCTAGACTCTAGAAAGTCTATGAAGATGCAAGATGTATTTTTTATACCAAGACTAAAGAAGAACCTCCTCTCCATATCCGCATTAGATGCAAAAGGCAGGAGAGTTGCATTTATAGATGGCCAAGTTATCATGTGGCCAAAGGGAAAGACTATTAATGATGCATCAGTGATTGGGGAATAAGAGGGAGGTGTATACAAATTGAAGGGCCATCCAAAAAAATATTTGGTCCATGACACGGTAGATCCAAATGAACTTTGGCATAGAAGGCTTTCACATGTGCACTACAGAGCACTACCACTTGCAAGCAAAGCTGTTGAAGGTCTTCCAGAAATTCAGGAAAAACATGATGGAGTCTACAAAGGATGTGTGAAAGGAAATAACACAAAGAAAACATTTCCAAGTAGCAAGATCAAGGAAAAATGAATCTTGGAAATAATTCACTCAGATGTATGCAGTCCGATGTCATCCAGTTCATTAAGCGGGTATGTATACTGTGTTTCTTTTATTGATGATTTTTCTAGGAAGACATGGATATACTTCATGAAGAACAAAGATGAGGTATTTAGCAAGTTCAACGAATTTAAATCCTTGATCGAGAACCACACAGAAAAGAAGATCAAAACCTTTCAATCAGATAATGGTTGATAATTCACATCAAATGAATTCAAAGCATTATGCAAAGATTCGGGGATTAAGAGGGAGTTAAATACTCCATATAATCCACAACATAATGGGGTTGTAGAAAGGAACAATAGAATGATCATGGAAGCTGCAAAGGATATGCTTCATGATCAAGATCTTTCCATGCATCTATGGGTAGAAGCTGCCAGAATAGTGGTGTATGTACATAACCGTACTCCACACAGAGTAATAGAGAACAAGACACCTGAAGAAGTCTTTTTCGGCAAGAAACTAGAAGTCAACCATCTTAGAATATTCGGTTGTCCAGTGTACATACACATTCCCAAATAAAAGAGGACAAAGTTAGATCCTTCAGGAAGGAAGGGTATAGTTATGGGATACTCTGAAAGCTCGAAGGCTTACAGAATATACTTCCCAGGATTCAAGAATATCGACATCAATAGGGATGTAACATTTGATGAAGACTCATCTTACAACAAATCTAAAAAGAGACCTGCTCAAGAACCTAAAGAAATAGAAGCAACCAGAATTCATGACACAACCATGAACGAAGAATATCAAGAAGAAGATCAAGAATTAGAAGAACCTTAAGAACCTGTAGATCCACCTGAGGAGAAGAATCCTCACAAGAGGAAACATGCTTGGGTACGAAATGCTATCCAAGGTGTAGAAAGATATGGGGCTCTAGAAGAAAATCATAGAGAAAGAAAAAAGAACCAGGTCCTGCTCTAGTTATGTAGCCTTATTATGTGACTTCATCGATAAAGAACCTTCCAAATATGAAGAAGCGACAGAAAGGAAAGAATGGAAGGATGCTATGATCGAAGAGTATCAATCAATCATGAAGAATGATATTTGGGATGTTGTCCCAAGACCATAAGGGAAGTCTATTGTAACTTCCAAATGGATCTACAAGATCAAACATGATGCAGATGGTAGCATAGAGAAATATAAAGCAAGATTTGTGGCTCGTGGCTTCTCCCAAAAATAAGGAATAGATTATGAAGAAAATTTTGCACCTGTATCCAGATACACTTCCATCATATCAGTACTTGCTCTGGCTCTAGTGATGAAATGGAAGATACACCAGATGAATGTCAAGACTACTTTCTTGAATGGTGTAGTGGAAGAGGAAGTGTATGTGGAGTAGCCACTCAGTTTTGAGACACATGATAGGGAGACTCATGTGTGTAAATTGAAGAAATCCTTGTATGGTTTGAAATAGGCACCCAGGACATGGTATGACAGAATTGACAACTTTCTATCCAATTTGGTCTTTACCAAGAGTAAAGCAGATTCCAACCTTTACTACAAGGTTGAAGATGGTAACCCAGTGATACTGCTACTATATCTAGATGAACTGTTTGTAACAGGTATGGATGGGTTGATTACTGATATGAAGAGGAAGCTTGCTACCGAGTTCGAAATGAAGGACTTGGGTATGATGCACTTATTTCTAGGCATGGAGGTGTGGCAGAATGCAGATGGAATTTCCCTGGGACAAGGGAAGTATACGTTAGAGATCCTGAAGAGGTTCGGGATGATAGATTGCAAGGCCATGACCACACCTATGGCATCAAACCTGAAGCTATTGAGTGATGCTTCATGATATTCTATTGATGCTACGATATATTGTCAGATGATTGGGTCCTTGATGTACGTGAAAAACATGAGACCAGATATTTGCTTTGCTGTGAACACCTTGAGCCAATTCCTAACAGATCCGAGACATGTTCACTTGATTGCTGCAAAGCATATTCTGAGGTACCTGAGGGGTACAGTTGATTATGGGCTCAAGTATGAGGCGAATCAGAAGATTAACCTAGAAGGCTATTGTCATAATCCAAAATTTTCACAGAAATTTAAATTTTTTGATGTAACATAAATTATCTATAGTCGCAGTTTGTTAACTGCTAGTGGTTAACGGATAAATGAAACAGTTCGAAAAAGTAATGATTAACTTAAACACAAATACTTTAACACTATTTTAATTTTGATATGTGATGTAAATAACCTGCATTCAAATGTTTCTAGTTATACTGAAGATTTGATTTTGTCAAGTAGGTGAGAAGTTATGTTCTAACTAGGGCCTACTTAGCAATTGCTAACTTAGCTAGATTTCTGGTTCTTATAGGCTTGCCAGGTAAATTTTGAACCAGTAGGATTTTATTAAAGCATTAATCCAGATATACTTCTTTAGCATAAATATAATGCTAGAGTAAAAGTTTGCTTAATAGAATTCAAGGGTACTACGAGGTAAAGTAACTTTTATTTACTTGTTTTACAACTATAACAGTATTTTAAATTCATGTCGTAAAGATCAATAACATCAGTATGACTTCTACTTTAGGTAAACCTTCTTTCCACCTAGAAGCTATGTTATTTACAAGTTCTACATAGAGCTCATGATTTAGTATAATAACACTTCTACTGAAACTGGAGTTTACTGCTGTTGCTATTTCTAAAATTTACAACAATGCTTATAAGTATGGAAATAAACCTAAGGCCTTTCAAGAAACAAGCTTACATAGAACTTTTAGCTTTACCTTTAATTTAAGCTTCAGTAGAGGAAATTTATCAGCTTATTATTGTATTATATCTATAATTGATCATTTGTACATTTGTCCTCAAGTTGTGATTTCTATCTTCCAAATTTCTTCATGACATAAGTAATATGACAAAATTACATTATCATATTATTTAGTTGTAAATAAAAATGATGCTATATTTATTCCTGGATAGTTTTACTATCTTTAACTACCAAGTCTGATCTAGCCTTGGTTTGATTCATTTAGAGCTTTTTGGTTCATTATGGAGACCAGATGATTACAAACTTCCAAGAAGTTTATCTTACTTTATGGTACTATAGACTACATACAAAGTAAGAGTTGTCCTAGGGTGTAAATACTATTTTCTTTCATTTACACAGTAATGATTTATAGACTAGTTCCTTATCCACTAGTGTTTGCATACCACTAAATCTAACATCATAATCTTGCATTATAGTGTTTGTATAAATGATTATTATTACAACTATAATCTTAAGATCAAGGGAAAATATCTTACGATTGATATTCCATAGTTATTTTACCAACGAGGATTCCATGGTTTATCTAATATAAGGTTTAACGATACCATATAAATCTCATTCTTCAATATAGCTTGACTGTATGGTTATCATTGAAATGATTTGTTTTGACTTAATAACTACATTATCATCGTAGTTACTATTTAAATTATTGATAACAATTTGTTTTCCCGACCATGCAGTGACAACTATATCATTCGACCCACTATGGACTGAATAATTTGGTGGGCACGTTGAACATCCACCACTGTGCAATGCATGATTTAAAAAATCACAACACAACCCTAACTTCTCATTCTTTGTCGAGGGTTTTGTCTTGGCACTGTCTGGTTTTACTGCGGCCATCAGGGCTCTCTTGTTCTCCTCTCTAGATCCATTGTTTAAGTGTAAGGAAGTGTTGCCACTCTAGTGTGTGGGTTGCGAGATTCACAGCTTGCATTTGGTTTTTATTTTTGCATGCATTACGCTGGCGTGAGGGTAGTGTTACTCTGTCAGTAGTTTTTAGTGTTGAATCATTTTGTGGCCATTGCCAAAGCTTACTCCTGCTCTAGTCATCGGTGTAGTATGTATTGTGAACCCCATTGCCTCTGTCTCAGGTGAGCATGAGGGTTTGTTCATTCAGTTGCTATTTGTAGTGCTGCTTCGATTCCTCTTTTTCTCCAGCATCTTTCACCTTCAAGTAATTATTTTATCCTACAAATATTATAAAATTTTAGTTACAGTTACGGTGTTATAAAACCAAGTTACTAATCACAGTTTTTTATCTTCACTTGTAGGTTACAGTTCAAAAAACAAGCTTGGAAGGATTTTCTTCATCGTTGGTTAACTTCTATACCAACGGGTAAGCCCCAGTTAAAACGTGGCAAATCCATTCTTGTCAATGGTTAGGGGAAAGAGGGTTTTTCAGTTGGAAAGGGAATACGACCTTGGTTCCTCCATTCTTTGGATGTTTGGTCTTCAGTTTTAAAATTTGTTTTTCATTATTAAACTCTTGCATATAGTAGGGTGATTCTAGCTTCGATGCTGTGACTTGTATTACACTTTTCTTGACTTATAAACAGGTTTTCATCCTTATGGATAAGTAATGACATACTCTGTTCTTATTATGTGGGGGTTATCCTGTCTTCATGGTTTTAATGGTTCTCTGTTTCGAATACACTAATAAAATATACATTGTCTTATAAAGGTTATTACAGTAATGAAGTTTTTATAAGTTGATTGTTAGTTTTGTCTTTCAAACCCTCGCCACGATGCTGGGTACACCGGCCTTGAGCTGGGTGAAGTAATTTAGTTATGTCTTAAGCCCTTCGGCCTGACAAAGTAATACTTTTGATTTAAAAAGGGTTTTAATTTTGAGCTCTGTCTCGTTTATGCATTAGTTTTATAAACCTGCAATTTATGGTTCTGTGTAATTAAAGTCTTTCCTTCTTCGACTGTTAATAATGATAATTAATGTTTAAGCTTTCTATTGTAATTAATAAAGTAAAAGTAAAGACTGTAGGCTTAGTCTTAAGATAAAATTTATATGTTTATACTTATTAATTAGGTTAGAATACCAGGGTTACTATAAAATAACCCTTATATAATTATATTCTTAAATTTATTGATTATGTGTTGGTTTCTGTTTACTTCTTTCATGTTGTTATAATAGTATTGGAATTATTTATATTGCAAAAATAATTTCTTTTCTTTTAAGTAAGTTCTTGATATAAGTTTGTACCTAGTCTAGTGTATACTTATAGTCTTCTAGTTTTAATTTGTTTATTATGTTTTAAAGAATGCTTTTATAAAAATAAAGAAAGTAGAACTAGGGTTTGACTCTCAGGTTAAACCTACACAGATTAGAGCTTGTCTGGTAAATAATTATTTCTTAAATAAGTAAGTTCTTAACTTTATTCTATTTACTGTTTACTTTTAAGTTTACATTTGTTTACTGCTCTGTCAATTAGTAAAGACTCAGAGTTATGTAAGGATTAAAACATTAACTCTGAAATTTTGATTATTTCTTTATTAATAGTATTTGTAACATAATCCTATTCTAGTATATATAAAATAATAGTTTAGGCTAAAAGATATAAGTGTGGTTAAAAACCTTGTTTAGATACTTACTGTATCTCCTATAATTTTTATTGAATCAATATGTTTCTTTATTATAACTCTATTTGTAGTTCTACTGTTTCTTTTCCAACATAGATATGCTCATAAAATTAGTAAACATAAATAAAAGAACACTGTTCTTTTTAATAATAATCTACACACTGACTTAAGTTACTCTGCTATCTACAGAATGCAGGACCGTATCTATTATTTCAATCTCTTATCATTTTCTTTCACCTACTTTAAATATTCTAACTATGCTGGAGTACGACCTGGTTTTCTAGGTGTGGAAAAACACAGTCTAGAAATTATTTCCATTCTAACACATTACTTTTCTAAATCAAATTCATTTCTTTAGACATCTAAAAAGACTACTAAATTCTAACATTTTACAAACTAATTCTGTAACATTCATATATCAGTCAAACTCAGATTGATTTATCTAATACAGTAAAACAAAATAATGTAGAACCGGTTTAGGACAGATGACAACAGCGTTAGGAGGCTGTTCATCCCTACCAATCTCCTGGAGAGCGCTCAAACAACGCTTCCTCAGGACCCCCGAGCATGTTCTTGGTCTTCTTAGCTGAGAATTGGTGGAGAATGCAAACAGTAGACTAGTCCAATATCTTAGTAAAACACTCTGCTCTCAACAATATGATCTTCACCTTAAAAGTTGCAACTAGATCAATCAGTAGTCATCCCCTCAAACATTTTCCAGACTCCCTTCCATTTAATTTATCTGAAGTACATTCATTCTACCTGAATGATCACCTCTCTAGAATGAGCATCCTCAACTCTCTTCAATGGGAATTTTTATAAATATTTCTTAGGTCTTTTGGTTTAGTTTTCATTAATTGAGCCACCTGCTCTGATTCCACTTTCTTGGGGAATCATGACCCCAAATGTAGGGAGGTTGCCACCTGTAACAGTTGGAAGTGGTTTGAGGATGCTGCCATATGTCAGTTTTCTCTCCACCCAGTCTCCTCCACCAATTTGACCAATAAACACTCTTTTAACAGCTCTCCTAAGATGTTGTCTCCTCTATTTATTTATAGACAAAATATTCAGAATTACATTAAATATCCTTGACTCTGCTGAGTCATCAATTACAACTTAGCATAAAATTTAACATATTGTCCTCAAATAATATAAAATTAGTTTTTGCAAAATTGGGGCATGTGACATACACACCCCCTTAAAGCATAACATCATCCTCGATGTTATTTATTCTTCTTCCTTAGAATTCCCTTGCAACAGAATTGGATATGCATCATGCATATTACTTTCCGATTCCCAGGTGGCTTCCTCCGGAATAAGGTGCTTCCATTGCACCTTCACTTGACCAATGATGCGGTTCCAAAGTGTGATCTCCCTTCGCCCAAGGATACAGTCCAGTTCCACCAGAAAATCCCCTTCTAGTTCCACCTATACATCATTCTAGTTAACAACATGAGTAGCATCATGAACATATTTCTTTAATACATAAATGTGAAAAACATTATGTACTCATAAATTCGGTGGTAATGCTAATTGATAAGCTACTTGTCCAATCTTGGACAATATTTCAAATGGACCACAGTAACAAGGTTCTAGTTTTGCACAACTACCCAATCTTAGAGAGCTCTTTTTGGGCCTCACCTTGATGAACACATGTTTACCTACCTAAAACTCCTTTGGAGTAATTTTAAGGTCTGCTTGACTTTTCTGTCGATCCTGCACAACTTTCAGATTACCTTGTACATATTTTACAATTTCTTCCATTTCCTTCAATAGTTTAGGACCTAATACTAATCTATCCACCAGATTACTTCAAGAGATAGGAGTATTACATTTCCTTCCATACAAGATTTCGAAAGGACTAAATCTGGCTGACGTTTGATAATTATTATTATTATAAGAAAATTCTACCAGATGGAAATAATCCTCCCATTTACCTGGATAGTCTTTCACATACATTCTTAGTAAATCTTCCAGTACTTGGTTTACTCTTTCAGTCTATTCATATGTTTGAGTATGGAACGAAGTACTAAAATTTAGTGTAGTGTTTAATCCTTTGAACAGATATTTCCAAAAGTTACCTGTAAATTTAGGGTCTCTATCTGAGATTATAACTTTTGGTATTCCATGTAGTCGGAAAATTTACTTTAGAAAGATATCAACTATGTTTGCCGCTTTATACGTAGTTTTAACAGGTATAAACTAGGTTGATTTACTTAATTTATCGACCACTACCATGATAGAATCATTTAAATTCTGATTTTTAGGTAGCCCAGTAACAAAATTGAGACTAATTATCTCCCATTTCTAGCTAGGAATGGGCAATGGCTAAAGTAATCCAGCTGGGTGTTGATGTTCAATTTTCACCCGCTGACATTCAAAACACCTAGCAATATATTCTGCCAGTTCAGTTTTCATATTTGGCCAAAAATATTCTTTTCTTAACATAGTTATAGTCTTTCGATAGCCTGGATGACCTGAGTATGGAGTTTTATGGATTTCATCTAAAATTAATAACTTAACTTTAGGTACATTAGGTACATACATTCTATCTTTATACAGTAAAAATCCTTTTGCATTCAAACTGTACCCTTTACTTAAGTTTTCTGTTGGATTTTCTTTCGTTTTAGCCTGTAAGGTTTGGTAAATTTCATCTTGTTCTATCCCTGCTTTAAGCTGTTCATCTAGGTCTGTTGTATAAGTGCTTATAACTGCTATAAAGTTCAGCCTTGCATTCCTACTTAATGCATCAGCAACTTTATTTTCTTTACCTTTAATATGCTGAATTTCGAAATCATACTCACTTAGAAAAGCTAGCCACCTAGCTTGTCTAACATTTAGATTAGGCTGATCTAACAGGTATTTTAGTCCTTTATTATCGGTCATTAAAATAATTTTTTTCCAATTAGATGATGACGCCACATCTTTAGAGCATGTATAACAAAAGCTAATTCCAAATCATAAGTTGCATAATTCTTCTCATGAATTTTTAATTTCCTACACTCATAGGCAATAACATGCCCTTCTTGAGTTAGAACACCGCCTAAACTATCATTGCAGGCGTCAGTACACACTACAAATTCTTTATTTGGATAAGATATTCTAAAAATAGATGCGTTGGTTAATAAAAATTTTAACTTTTTAAAGCTTTCCTCGCATTTTTGGTTCTAATCAAATTTATTTCCTTTCTTCTGCAAAGAAGTTATTGGATTCGTGATTCTCAAAAAACCTTCAATGAACCTCTGGTAATAACCGGTAATTCCCATGAAGGATTTGAACATCAGTTACATCTTTAGGAATCGGCCAATCTTCGATCGCCTTTATCTTTTCGGGATCCACCGAAATCCCTTCCTTAGTCACCACATGGCCTAAGTACTGAATCTTATCCTTAAAGAAATCACATTTACTAAACTTTGCAAAGAGTTGATGAACTCGTAGCTCTTGCAAAACAATTTTTAAATGTTCTATGATGTTCTTCTTCAGTTTTTGAATAAATTAATATGTCGTCGATAAAAATGACCACAAACTTATCTAGATACTTATGCATAACATTTTTCATTAAACACATAAAAAAAACTAGGGCGTTAGTAAGCCCGAATGGAATGATGACAAACTCGTAATGGCCATATCGAGTTCTAAAAGCTATTTTAAAGATGTATTCATCTTTAATCCTAACTTGATGATATCCAAACCTTAAATCAATTTTTGAGAAAACTGTGGCTCCACATAGTTGATCAAACAGATCATCTATGCGATGCAACATGTATCTATTTTTAATAGTCATCTTATTTAACTAACGATAATCTATGCAAATTCACATGGTTCCATCCTTCTTCTTAACAAAGATGACAGGTGCCCCCCAGGGAGACACACTAGGTCGAATATACTTTTTGTCAATAAGTTCTTTTAATTGTGACTTTAATTCATTAAGTTCAAGTATGTTCATTCAATAAGGAGCCTTTGAGCTGGGTACTGCACCAGGTACTAGCTCAATGGTAAAATCCAATTCCCTTTTCGGAGGTAGTCCCGGAATTTCTTTCGGAAATACATCAACATACTTTCTTAAAACTGGTATATCTTCCAATTTTAATTTGTCTGTCTTATTTAGATTTTCCTCATCGGTTATTGTCACTGCGTAATATTTACAACCCTTCCTAATGGCTCTCTTAAGTTTCAAAACATAAATCTTCCTTATGGTGGTTCTTCTAGGGATTCCCTTTACATTTATTTATTTTCCATCATTATTTATACATGTAAAGGTTTTATCATAACAATTTAAAATTACCCTATGTTGTTCTAACCAATCCATACCGATTAGTAAGTCATAAGAACCAAGAGGTAGTACATTAAGCTTTACAACAGTTTCAAATTGATCCATAACTACTGCACATTTCTTTACAAAACAAGTTACCTTCTTTTTTGCACCAGTGGCTAACTGAACCAACCAAGAATTTTCAAATTTTTCAACAGGAAGCTTACATTTTTTTACCAATTTAGGTGAAACATAACTGATACTAGCTCCTGGATCAATTAAAATAGCTATAGGGGTTTGGTTTATCGTACCTTACACTTCCACCATGGAAGTTTGATATCCTGCTTGTCGATTCTCCAAGGCTGCATTGATTCTGGGCATAGTCCTCACTAAATCTCCAACAGTCATTTTCTCCTGTATGGTATGAATATTACTGACAGTCTTTTTTCGATTAGGACAGACTGAAGCATAATGTGGGCCATTACACTCCCAAAACTTTATAGGTTCTTTGTGTTAAAAGTTCTTTGTGTAATTACCATGATTATTAGCAGACTCTTTACCCTTTGAATTGTTCTGATTGCTTGGTGAATTATTCTTATTCCCTTGGAAATTCTTGTTAGGAAAATTTCTGGCCTTATTGTTTTTAGAGTTCTGGTTGGGCACAAATTCTTTCTTCTTTTGATCATAATGGTTGTTATTCTTCTTGGCCTTCCAGTTGGCCATGCTCTCCTTCTTCTGATTCTATTCATAACAGAAATTGGCTTTCCTCATAGCTTCTTCCAAAGTTTTTGGATTGTCATACTCAATTCTATCCTTGATATGATAAGGTAGAAAGCTGAGGAATCGATGTACCTTTGGTTTTTAATCTACAAGGTATGGTAGATACCTAAGCAGACTTAAAAACTTGCTGTTCAAATCTTTCATAGTCATTGAACCTAGCTTAAGCTCATAAAATTCCTTTGCTCTCTCTTCATAGTATTTCTCAGACAGAAATTTCTTTTTAAAGTACCTCTTGAAGGTACTCCAATTTACATTCTTCTCTTTTATTCCCTTCACTCTCTTCAAGTCTTGCCACGAAATATCATCCTTCCCTGAAAGATTGTAGATAGCCATTCTAGCCTTTAATTGGTTAGAATAGTTATAAATATGGAAGTACTTTTTCATCCCAGATAACCAAGATTTTTCTTCCTCCCCCTTCTCAGTCTCTCCATTGAATGTTGGTGTTTTAATCTTTTTAAACTCCCCAGAAATTTCCTCATAGGGTTTATATTTTCTCTTTTTAGTATAATGGTTGTCATCACTACTATCACTAATGGAATAAAAATTATGTTGATCACCAAATACCTCAGAAGATGAGCTGCTTTCATTTTTAGTCTGTTTAATCTTTTTATATTTATGTTGATGACTTGTATCTTCTGAATCAACTCTTTTACCCCTTCCTTCAGTTTGAAATCTTTTTGTTAGGATCTGATTCACTCCTCCTAAGCACTCATAATCTTTTCATTCTCTCGTTTAACAGATTCCATTTTAGATTTTAAGTCTTTTACTATTTGTAAAAGTTCTGAGGAATTAGTGGTTAGGTCTTCTTGCATAGGGTCTCTTGGTAAGTTTTCTTGTTTAGTAAGTGGAGATTCCTTGTCTGCATATTCCTCCAGCCTTTCCATACCTGTTGTTAATCTTCAGAAACAATTTCTCTATTTAATAACATTAAAAGAAAATAACATCAGCAAAATAATTTAAATTCACAGTTTCATAAAAGCAAGTTGGGCTTCATCAAGGCCTAGTGTTTGAACCTTGTGCTCTGATACCACATGTCATAACCCCAAATTTTCACAAAAATTTAAATTTTTTAATGTAACATAAATTGTCTATAGTTTTAGTTTGTTAACTGCTAGCAGTTAACGGATAAATGAAACAGTTAGCAAAAGTAATGATTAACTTAAACACATGTACTTTAACACTATTTTAATTTTGATATGTTATGTAAATAACATGCATTCAAATGTTTCTAGCTATACTGAAGATTTAATTTTTTCAAGTAGGTGAGAAGTTATGTTCTAACTGGGGCCTAATTAGCGATTGCTAAATTAGTTGGATTTCTGGTTCTTACAGGCCTGACGGGTAAATTTTGAACCAGTAGGAGTTTATTAAAGCGTTAATCCAGATATACTTCTTTAGCATAAATATACTGCTAGAGTAAAAGTTTTCTTAATAGAATTCAAGGTTACTATGAGGTAAAGTAACTTTTCTTTACTTGTTTTACAACTATGACAGTATTTTAAATTCATGTCGTAAAGATCAATAACATCAGTATGACTTCTACTTTAGATAAAAATTCTTTCCACCTATAAGTTATGTTATTTACAAGTTCTACATAGAGCTCATGATTTAGTATAATAACATTTCTTACTAAAACCGAAGTTTACTGTTGTTGCTATTTCTAAAATTTACAACACTGCTTATAAGTATGGGAATAAACCTAAGGCCTTTCAAGAAACAATCTTACATAGAACTCTTAGCTTTACCTTTAATTTAAGCTTCAGTAGAGGAAATTTATCAGCTTATTATTGTATTGGATCTATAATTGATCATTTGTACAATTGTCCTCAAGTTGTGATTTCTATCTTCCAAATTTCTTCATGACATAAGTAATATGACAAAATTACATTATCATATTATTTATTTGTAAATAAAAATGATGCTATATTTATTCTTGGATAGTTTTACTATCTTTAACTACCAATTCTGGTCTAGCCTTGTTTTGATTCATTTAGAGCTTTTTGGTTCCTTATGGAGACCAGATGATTACAAACTTCCAAGAATTTTATCTTACTTTATGGTACTATAGACTACATACAAATTAAGAGTTGTCCTAGGGTGTAAATACTATTTGCTTTCATTTACACAGTAATGATTTATAAACTAGTTCCTTATCCACTAGTGTTTGCATACCACTAAATCTAACATCATAATCTTGCATTATAATGTTTGTATAAATGATTATTATTACAAATATAATCTTAAGATCAAGGTAAAATATCTTACTATTGATCTTCCATAGTTATTTTACCAATGGGGATTCCATGGTTTATCTAATATAAGGTTTAACAATACCATATAAATCTCATTCTTCAATATAGCTTGAATTTATGGTTATCATTGAAATGATATGTTTTGACTTAATAACTACATTATCATCGTAGTTACTATTTAAATTGTTGACAAAAATTTGTTGTCCCGACCATGCAGTGACAACTATATCATTCGACCCACTATGGACTTAATAATTTGGTGGGAACGTGGAACATCCACCACCGTGCAATGCATGATTTAAAAACTCACAACAAAACCCTAACTTCTCATTCTTCATCGAGGGTTTGGTCTTGGAACTGTCTGGTTTTATTGCGGCCATGAGGGCTCGCTTGTTCTCGTCTCTAGCTCCATTGTTTAAGTGTAAGGAAGTGTTGCCACTCTAGCGTGTGGGTTGCGAGATTCACAGCTTGCATTTGGTTTTTCTTTCTGCATGCATTACGCTACCATGAGGGTAGTGTTACTCTGTCAGTAGTTTTTAGTGTCGAATCCTTTTGTGGCCATTGCCAAAGCTTACTCCTGCTCCAGTAATCGTTGTAGTATGTATTGTGAACCTCGCTACCTTTGTCTTAGGTGAGCATGAGGGTTTGTTCATTCAGTTGTTGTTCGTAGTGCTAGTTTGATTCCTCTTCGGCTCCAGCATCTTTCACCTTCAGGTAATTATTTTATCCTACAAATATTATAAAATTTAAGTTACAGTTACGGTGTTATAAAACCAAGTTACTAATCATGGTTTTTTATCTTCACTTGCAGGTTACAGTTCAAAAAACAAGCTTGGAAGGATTTTCTTCATTGCTGGTTAACTTCGAGACCAACGGGTAAGCCCCGTTTAAAACGTGGCAACTCCCTTCTTGGTAATGGTTAGGGGAAAGAGGGTTTTTCAGTTGGAAAGAAAATAAGAACTCGGTTCCTCCAGTCTTTGGATGTTTGGTCTTCAGTTTTAAAATTTGTTTTTCGTTATTAAACCCTTGCATATAGCAGGGTGATTCTGGCTTCGATGTCGTGACTTGTATTACACTTTTATTGGCTTATAAACAGGTTTTCAGCCTTATGACTAAGTAATGACATACTCTGTTCTTATTATGTGGAGTTTCTCCTGTTTTGATGGTTTTAATGGTTCTTTGTTTCGAATACTCTAATAAAATATACATTGTCTTATAAAGGTTATTACAGTAATGAAGTTTTTATAAGTTGATTGTTAGTTTTGTCTTTCAAACCCTCACCATGATAATGGGTACACTGGCCTTGAGCTGGGTGAAGTAATTTAGTTATGTCTTAAGCCCTTCGGCCTGACAAAGTAATACTTTTGATTTAAAAAGGGTTTTAATTTTGAGCTCTGTCTCGTTTATGCATTAGTTTTATAAACCTACAATTTATGGTTCTGTGTAATTAAAGTCTTTCCTTCTTCGACTGTTAATAATGATAATTACTTTTTAAGCTTTATATTGTAATTATTTATATGTTTATACTTATTAATTAGGTTAGAATACTAGGGTTACTGTAAAAGAACCCTTATATAATTATATTCTTAAATTTATTAATTATGCGTTGGTTTCTGTTTACTTCTTTCTCGTTGTTATAATAGTATTGGAATTATTTATACTGCTAAAATAATTTCTTTTCTTTTAAGTAAAAATCTTAATAACAATACTGTAAGTTCTTGATATAAATATGTACCTAGTCTAGTGTATACTTATAGTCTTCTAGTTTTAATTTGTTTATTCTGTTTTAAAGAATGCTTTTATAAAAAGATAGAAAGTAGAACTAGGGTTTGACTCTCAGGTTAAACCTACACAGATTAGAGCTTGTTTGGTAAATAATTATTTCTTAAATAAGTAAGTTCTTAACTTTATTCTATTTACTGTTTACTTTTAAGTTTACATTTGTTTACTTCTCTGTCAATTAGTAAAGACTCAGAGTTATGTAAGGATTAAAACATTAACTCTGTAATTTTGATTATTTCTTTATTAATAGTATTTGTAACATAATCATATTCTAGTATATATAAAATAATAGTTTAGGCTAAAAGATATAAGTGTGGTTAAAAACCTTATTTAGATACTTACTGTATCTCCTATAATTTTTGTTCAATCAATATGTTTCTTTATTATAATTCTATTTGTAGTTCTAATGTTTCTTTTCCAACATAGATATGCTCATAAAAATAGTAAACATAAATAAAAGAACACTGTTCATTTTAATAATAATCTACACACTAACTTAAGTTACTCTACTATCTACATAATGTAGGACCATATCTATTATTTCAATCTCTTATCATTTTCTTTCATCTACTTTAAATATTCTAACTATGCTGGAGTACGGCCTGGTTTTCCAGATGTGGAAAAACACAGTCTAGAAATTATTTCCATTCTAACACATTACTTTTCTAAATCAAATTGATTTCTTTAGACATCTAAAAAGACTACTAAATTCTAACATTTTACAAACTAATTCTATAACATTCATATATCAGTCAAACTGAGATTGATTTATCTAATACAGTAAAACAAAATAATGTAGAACCTGTTTAGTACAGATTACAACAGCGTTAGGAAGCTGTTCCTCCCTACCAATCTCCTAGAGAGCGCTCAAACAACGCTTCCTTAGGACCCCCCGAGCCTGTTCCTAGTCTTCTTGGCAGAGCACTGGTGGAGAATGCAAACAATAGACTAGTCCAATATCTCAGTAAAACACTATGCTCTCAGCAGTATGATCTTCATCTTAAAAGCTACAACTAGATCAATCAGCAGTCATCCTCTCAAACATTTTCCAGACTCCCTTCCATTGAATTTCTCTGAAGTACATTCATTCCACCTAAATGATCACCCATCTAGAATGAGCAGCCTCAGCTCTCTTCAATCGGAATTTTTAAAGATTGCCTAGGTCTTTTGAGTCATTTTTCATTAATTGAGCCACCTGCTCTGATTCCACTTTCTTGGGGAATCATGACCACAAATGTAGGGAGGTTGCCACCTGCAATAGTTGGAAGTGGTTTGAGGATGCTGCCATATGTCAGTTTGCTCTCCACCCAATATCCTCTACCAATTTGACCAATAAACACGGGTGCTTGCACAAATTTCGTTCCACATTTTGGTGCCACTTAAGAAATCAGAAACGCACTTCCAAAGTGTAAATCAAGAATGGATATGCGTTATTGATGGTATGTTCAGAATAACCCGAGCCCAAACACAAGGCTCATTAGAGGAAATTTCAACTCAAAACGGGCCTTTTAACTTTTATTCAAATTCCATGTCATCATGTATTAGCCAATGAAATTGCTTTAAATTTGAAATACCGTATAGGTCTTAAACACCTTTTTAATATAAATTTGGGGATAGGTATCATAAAAAAAACTACTTT
>LPNX011186456.1:84771-97271 GCA_001517045.1 Pseudotsuga menziesii
CCCAATCGAAATTTGAGTAAAAACATGGGGAGATATGTCAAAAATACAAACAAAAAAGTAGATTTTTTCTTTTCTTCCTCCAAAATTAATTAATATTATTTTATTATTTTAACTATTATTTTATTAGTTCATTTTAGGAGGCCCATTTTGAGTTGAAATTTCCTCTAATTAAGGTTCGTGAAAACATATCGCATATGCGATAACATATCACGTATGCGATATATCGCATGTGCGTTTTGTAAATGTTGAATATCACATATGCGATATATTGCTATATAGGATAGAAAAATATTATTGGAAGGATTGTCAAATGATCACAATGTATGTGGAAGAAATATCCAAAGGAATTTCATTCCTTTAAGACCCAAAGGGTGTAGAAATTAAAATTATATTTTGTATTTCCTGTGAGCAATCACAACACAATTCCGTGTAACATGGATAAATGGCACTAGTTTTATAGTGAATGTTTAAGGACCTGAACTAATAGGAGAGAAAATTCTTTTTCTTCAGTTCATTCAAACTATAAGAAAAATAATAGGAAATCAAAATTATATTATGACTGCTTACTTCAACATGATCACTAACCTAGAAAAAAAGGAGGTATTAGGTGGCTAGAGAATGATAGTGCCCCTTTCAAAGACACGGTTCAAGTTTTAAAACTAGTAAACTACATTGATAAAGTTAATGGATTTCACACATGATATAACAAACAACCTAGAAATCACTAGGTTTCTTCTTGTTTGGAAAGGTTCCTAATATTTGAAATATCAATGATCCATGGCTTGACTATGGAAGCCTCTATTCACCATGTGTAGGCTTTAATCATTACCTAGCTAACTTCAAGATCGACTTAGATAAATTCAAGATTGACTTGGGATAGATGACTAAAAATAGACCATTTCTATTTGAGAACTTTTTTTCTTTATCATATAGGAATCAAAATAAATATATTTAAATGGTGGCAAGAAGCATACATAACGAGGGGGGTCTTAAGTATTATTTTCAACAAAGACTAAAAAATCTCAAAATAGGCTGAAAATATATAACCAGGAAATATTTGGGAACATATTTGTATCTAAAAGAGAGCTAGAAGATAAAATGGAATGGCTTTAACAATATATGATCACGAAGAGAAGTTTGAGACAAACTAAGAAGGAATAAATTGATCTAAGGACCCAATTAGGAATTAGAGAATGGAAAGAAGACACCTCATGGAGGTAGAAATATAGAGTCATGTTACTAAAAAAAGGGGCCAAAAACTATAGATTCTTTCACAACTCTATTATACAACATCATAAACATGATAAAATAGCCTCCTTCCAAAGAATTCAAGAAAACAACCTCACTAAATGGAAATACATTGAACATGAGCTAAGTAATTTCTAATCCACCTTGATCACCAATCTAGAAGGAGAGAACATGCAACACATTATTTAGATTACTTACCACATAACCACATTGGTTAGTGAGGAGCATAACGACTAAATAATAAGGAAAATAACAATGGATGAGGTGGAGCAAGAGGTCATGGAAATGCCTACAGGAAAATATCCATGACTTGTTCACCACATATTTTTTTCATCACTGTTAGAAGATACTCAAGAATGAAGTTCAGGAAGTGGTATAATAACTTAAGAGATTAGTAGGGGTCCTATCCACCTTTAACCCAACATTTATTATATTTATTTCCCAAAGAGGATCATGCCAACAATATCATCAGAAAGTTATTTCCAATAGACTTAACCCTCCCATGACTTAGCTAAATTCAATTGAATAAATGGGATATGTAGAAGGTCAGAATATATTGGATGGAATCATAATGAAACATGAATTGATCGACTCCCTTGAGACAACAAAAAAACCAATTATTCTTCTTAAACTCAACATGTAAAAGGCTTGTGATAGATTATACTAGCAATATATTAGACAAATTCTTATTTCCTTTAGATTCTCTATGAATTAGACAAACTATATTTTTTCCTTGAACTCGTGAAACTTTTTTTTAATCATGGTGAATGGATCTCCCTCTTGTACCTTTCTCCTTATAGAGGAAATAATCAAGGAGACCTTCTCTCATCCTTCATTTTCAGCCTAATGGATGAGGGATTAGAAAAAAGAATTTGGTATCAATTAATGAAAAGAAACTCTAAGTCCTCAAGATCCATGAAGAGCCAACTCCCACCTCTCACCTATAATATGTAGATGAAACAATGCTCATTGTAATTCCTTATATTTGTGAAATTGAAGATATCAAGATAATTTTTGACTTGTTGTTGTCTTCCTATGGAGCTACTATTAACCATGAAAAACTTAATATTTTTTCTTCAACACTTCCCCTACCTTCAAAGTCATTATTTCACATTTATAATATCACATATGCGATATTGAAAAGTAAAAAAAAAAAAAAACAGAGGCCACAAGCCCCTCAAATATCATTTGCACAGGACTGGGACAGCGAAAAACCGCGAGGGCGAAATAACACATAAGCGATTTTCTTTTTATCTTTTTGAGGTCAAGTTTGAGGTGGATTGGCTCCAATGGAAGGTAAATTCTCTTATCCTTTTCACTTAGTCTTCAAATCTTTAATTTTTTCCATAATTTCATAGTTTTTATAATTATTTTAAACAAATTTTTAAAAAAAATTGAATGAAATCAAAGAATGATTAAAAGTAAAATAACTTGTATTTTTTTGTTTAAATCTTAACATACAACACAAATGAACAAGACAATGTGTAAAACCCACCCTCTAATAACCCACAACAACCTAACCCACAACCTAACCCAAACCCAAACCCAGAGGGGGAACAAGATCGAAACTCACAGATTATTGCATGTTTGGTATCATTGAGGCGCCTTAGCTCATCTATTAGAGGGGGGGATCATTTGAGAGAGTCTTTAGCTGATGCATTGGACACAATAACAAACACAATTGTCAAATCACAAGGAGCTCTGTACAACATTAGCTCGTACAGAGAATCTAGGAGGAAATACTACTCCGATGGATTTAGTTATAAAGACATCAAAGCCCTTAAAATTACAAAAGACCAATTATTTTCATTATTTCGAGACCCTAGCACCGGATTGGTTCCACCCACCAGTCGAGCACAAATTTCCATAGACTGGTGCATTGAATCAAATATAAAGGCCAATTGGATGGATCTTTGGTATATGGTCTTCGATGAAGACCCTCATGGGAATAGGGAAATCCCATTTTATTTCCTTAGGAAGTTGTATGCAGAATTCATCCTAGGGAAACATGTTAACTACTTCGATCTCTTAGGCTTCCAGGGTGTTGGTCATGGGATGGCCCAAGATAGGTTAGGTGCCAGGACGGATCCTGACCATGTGCCATGCCCTCCATGCACACCAAAACCCCCTCGGCTATATCCTCCTATAGGTCCTATGATTGAGAATACAAAGAAGGCATTATTTGACTTGGCAGATACATTGCTTCAACATGGGACTAATGTCCAAGGCAATGTAGCCCAAGTGGCTGACACTTCTAATGCGGGCCCATCTACAGATCACATAGGAGATGCAGAGCGATCAGAGCGTTGTGTTACTCCACACCCTTGCACATCGTGTGGAGGAATATGCTATGGCCCTGCTTTAGACTTCCGAGACGATGGATTACTTCGCTTTGTAAGTAAAACTCATTATTTTCATATTATATTTTGTTTCATATCAAAAATTTGAATTGTTTCGCAATTTATTTCTATTTAATTATCTAACAAATTATGTGAACAAATATACAGCTGGTGTCCCATGGCACACCACAGTCGCATAGTCCACCGATCAACGTTGAGAACATTGATGCAGCTGTTAATATTGCATATGGGTTTGGTTCTTCACCAACAGGGGTAAGAACTATACTTGTTAATTTGTCAACTTTATTTACATATTTATAGTATATATTGTAACATTCAATATGTATCCTAATTTTGATACAACATGTTTTATGCAGGGTGACCAGGATGAGTATATTGTATCGGATCCTATTCCCTCTCATGCAGAGGTAGATTCCCAGACACAAGTATTATATGAAATATGATTTTAATTATATGCTTTTAATTATGTTTTTCTTTCTTTGGAAAAATCATTTTACTTGTATCGCTTTGCCATATGTTACTTTATGCAGGAACCTATTGTGATAGTGGTGCCTGAAGAGCACCAAAGCAAGGTTGTTGTCAACCCACCTCTTCCCCCCAGCCAGGTATGTATGTTTCGCTTTCTTTGGTAACATCATTTTCTATCTAGGTAGTATATATGTCTCTAATTCACTATTTTATATGAAATTGACATATATGTTACTTTATATGCAGGCCCCTAGTGAGGCACCGGTGCATGAAGAGCACCAAACTGGTGGCCCACCTTTGACGAGCCAGTAGGTATGTTTATGTAGATCGTTTTATTTGTACATTTGTGTATCTTTCCTCGATTTGGTGCTTGAAGAGACCCAAATTGGTGACCCACCTCTTCCTCCCCAAGGTACATGTATATTTGTTGACATTGGCATATATATATATATATATATATATATATATATATATATATGTAGCTTTATAGTGAGCAAGTGGTGCAAGAAGAGCACCCAATCAGGGATGCTGTTAGTGAGGCACCAGGACCCGTGATTACTTACTCACATACAGTAAGTAGAAATGTTATTTTGGTTTTGGAATTTGAACAAATGTACATAGAATTTTTAAAGGTTGGTAAATTGACTTATAAAATTTGGTTTTTCTGCAGTCTCCACTGATGTGACCTATCCCTCTTGTTCAGCAATGGGGATCACCATTTAGCAGTCGAAAAACAAAGCTACACTTCTCCAAATACTTTGGCAGTGGCAACAAAAGGGGGGATAACTAGAATAAATGTATAGGGGGCATACATAGATGTAACTTTTTGTTCATATGTACACACAGATGTACTTTTTGATCCACTATTTTGTATTATGGCCATGTGGCATGGCAATTTTTGTAACATTATTTCTATACATATATAATATAAAGCAAGGTTCAAATTTATACATATATGGTTGACTTTATCTTGGAACATGATATAATTGACTTGATCTTGGAACATGATATGTGTGGTTCACATGTGTACTAACTTAAATGAATTTCCAATACTTAAAGGAAGAATTTATGACTCATCAACTTTTTAACATTATGGCTATCCTCAACTTTTTAACATCATAACCATACCATACACTAAGTAAATTACATACACTAAAAATCATAAAACTATGTCATGCATGGATGTGTAATATATACCATATCATACCCTACAATACCCTATGATACTAACATCATACAATTCTAACATACAATAACATACCCTACAATACTTTATGACACTAACATGATACCATACTAACATACAATAACATACCATAACGTAACATACTTTAACATGATCATACCATACTAACATACCATACCATTGTAATATACCATACACTAACATCATAACACTAAGTCATGCATGCATGTGTAATATACCATATCATACCCTACAATACCATATGATACTAACATCATACCATACTAACACACAATAACATACCCTACATTACCCTATGACACTAACATCATACCATACTAACATGTACCATAACATAACATACTAACAATATGTACCATAACACTAATTCATGCATGCATGTGTAATATATACCATATCATACCCTACAATACCCTATGATACTAGTTCATCATACCATACTAACATACATCATACCCTACAAACCCTAAATTGGTTGAAGTAAACCCTAGTTCCATCTCATTATTTGTCAACCCTAGTGATAGCATGAAAAGTGGTGTTCATGAAAGCCTAGTCGGTTTCCGATTTGTACATGGCCATGTGTTTCTAGTTCCCTCTCCTAACTTGCAAATTTCTCACGAAACCCTAGTTCCATATCATACCTTCTCAACCCTAGTTGGTGCATGCAAATTGGTGTTCATGAAAGCCTAGTTGGTGCATGAAAGTATTGGTGATCATGTGTTTCTAGTTCCCTCTCCTAACTTGCATGATTGCTCACTAAACCATAGTTCCATCTCATACCTTGGTAACCCTAGTTGGAGCATGCAAATTGGTGTTCATGAAATCCTAGTTGGTGCATGCAAGTATTGGTGATCATGTCTTTCTAGTTCCCTCTCCTAACTTGCAAATTGCTCACTAAACCCTAGTTTCATCTCATACCTTGTCAACCAAAGTTGGATCATGCAAATTGGTGTTCATGAAACCCTAGTTGGTGCATGCAAGTATTGGTGATCATGTGTTTCTATTTCCCTCTCCTAACTTTCAAATTTCTCACTAAACCCTAGTTCCATCTCATACCTTGTCAACCCTAGTTGGAGCATGCAAATTGGTGTTCATGAAAGCCTAGTTAGTGCATCCAAGTATTGGTGATCGTGTGTTTCTAGTTCCCTCTCTTAACTTGCAAATTGATCACTAAACCCTAGTTCCATCTCATACCTTGTGAACCCTATTTGGAGCATGCAAATTGGTGTTCATGAAATCCTATTTTGTGCATGCAAGTATTTGTGATCATGTGTTTCTAGTTCCCTCTCTTAACTTGCAAATTGCTCACCATACCCTAGTTCCATCTCATACCTTGTCAACCCTAGTTGGAGCATGCAAATTGGTGTTCATGAAAGCCTAGTTGGTGCATGCAAGTATTGGTGATCATGTGTTTCTAGTTCCCTCTCCTAACTTGCATGATTTCTCACTAAACCTTAGTTCCATCTCATAACTTGGTAACCCTAGTTGGAGCATGCAAATTGGTGTTCATGAAAGCCTGGTTGGTGCATGCAAGTATTGGTGATCATGTGTTTCTAGTTCCCTCTCTTAACTTGCAAATTGCTCACCATACCCTAGCTCCATCTCAAACCTTGTCAACCCTAGTTGGAGCATGCAAATTGGTGTTCATTAAAGCCTAGTTGGTGCATGCAAGTATTGGTGATCATGTGTTTCTAGTTCCCTCTCTTAACTTGCAAATTTCTCACCAAAACCTAGTTCCATCTCATACCTTGGTAACCCTAGTTGGAGCATGCAAATTGGTGTTCATGAAAGCCTAGTTGGTGCATGCAAGTATTTGTGATCATGTGTTTCTAGTTCCCTCTCTTAACTTTCAAATTGCTCACCAAACCCTAGTTCCATCTCATACCTTGGTAACCCTAGTTGGAGCATGCAAATTGTTGTTCATGAAATCCTAGTTGGTGCATGCAAGTATTTGTGATCATTTGTTTCTAGTTCCCTCTCTTAACTTGAAAATTACTCACCAAACTATAGTTCCATCTTATACCTTGTGAACCCTAGTTGGAGCATGCAAATTGTTGTTCATGAAAGCCTAGTTGGTGCATGAAAGTATTGGTGATCATGTGTTTCTAATTCCCTCTCTTAACTTGCAAATTTCTCACCAAACCCTAGTTCCATCTCATACCTTATCAACCCTAGTTGGAGCATGCAAATTGGTGTTCATGAAAGCCTAGTTGGTGCATGCAAGTATTGGTGATCATGTGTTTCTAGTTCCCTCTCCTAACTTGCATGATTGCTCACTAAACCCTAGTTCCATTTCATACCTTGGTAACCCTAGTTGGAGCATACAAATTGGTGCTCATGAAAGCCTAGTTAGTGCATGCAAGTATTGGTGATCATGTGTTTCTACTTCCCTCTCTTAACTTGCAAATTTCTCACTAAACCCTAGTTCCATATCATACCTTATGAACCCTAGTTGGAGCATGCAAATTGGTGTTCATGAAATCCTAGTTGGTGCATGCAATTATTTGTGATCCTGTGTTTCTAGTTCCCTCTCTTAACTTGCAAATTGCTCACCAAACCCTAGTTCCATCTCATACCTTGTCAACCCTAGTTGGAGCATGCAAATTGGTGTTCATGAAAGCCTAGTTGGTGCATGCAAGTATTGGTGATCATGTCTTTCTAGTTCCCTCTCCTAACTTGCATGATTGCTCACTAAACCCTAGTTCCATATCATACCTTGGTAACCCTAGTTGGAGCATGCAAATTGGTGTTCATGAAAACCTAGTTGGTGCATGAAATTATTGGTGATCATGTGTTTCTAGTTCCCTCTTTTAACTTGAAAATTGCTCACCAAACCCTAGTTCCATCTAATACCTTGTCAACCCTAGTTGGAGCATGCAAATTGGTGTTCATGAAAGCCTAGTTGGTGCATGCAACTATGAAAGCTTAGTTGGATTCCAATTTGTACATGGAAATATAATGAAATGTATATTAAACTAAAAACATCAAGAAATGTAAATTTCAACAACTTGAGAGCTTGTTATTTTCCGAACTCTATTTGGTGGTGTCTAAAGACACCATTCTTGGTGCCTCCAATGTGTCGTAAATGGTGTTTGTATCCTAGGCACATGAAAGGCTAGAAATTATTAACATCATAAGAAATAAAAGAGAACCCAATGAAAATGTGCAAACATGATTTATAGATAACTCACCTGAGGTTGTCCGATCGTGTTTATAGTGTCCAGTATCCTCTGAATAATATTATGTCTGTGAATGGTATCTGTCAATCACATGTTTATTACATTGGGAATAAAGTAAGGCTAAATAATGGAAATTGTGCTTCAGAATTCACTTTAAAGGTTAAATAACTCACCTGACAATGTAGTCATACAAGTAAGCCATCTGGCTCATCTCTGGTGCCAATGGTGTCCATCAATCTTTCGTGCTCTATATGAGGCAGCAAGTATCGTACATGTGACCTATTTTTGTGAGCAAGTGTGCGCAGCTTGATGTTTATACCAACTACGAGGTTGGTGAAGTGGTATACAATAGCTCCTGGTCTATAATCTTGATATACATACCCACCCTTCCTTTTCTGTTGTGTTGCAAGTGTCAAGTACTCCCATTTTATAACCATCGAGCCGGTTGGGAATTCAGTATTTTCATCATCTGTAACAGGTTCTAGAAGGGTTTGTTTCCCCTCTAAGCAACGTGCCAACCAATAGTCAAAACCCCATTCATTATTTTTTGGGGAAACCACTGCATATATCTAACCTGTGAAAGGAAATAGGTCGAGTTAACAATACATTTTGTAAATAAGGTCTTGCATTTCTAATTTCTACATAAATTAAATTCTACATAGGTCGAGTAAACAATACATAAATTCATTTTCTTATTTAGGTACTACTCATGTACTTGCTTGTATGAGATCCGATATGTGATCATAGTCTGTAGAAATATGTGTCTGATCATCTTCCAAATGGTCTATTTCATTAACCCTGTTGAAATTGGTGCCAAGTGTCACTCGATCCCATGTATCAATGGTATCTGTATGCTCACAATCACCCCATTCACCGATGCTATAGGAACTGCAAAAGCAAGCCTTCAATCTTGTCCAAATTTGTAGGGTCAAGTTCTCTAAGCTTCTAATTGAATGAAACTGTCGATTTCCATGCACTGTGTTCACCCGAGGTGTTTGTGATCGATCCACATTTGTCACCTCCCAGAATATTCTTCGCACTAAGTGTTTCCTTGTTGCTTGTTCTCCCATGACAGATGCACACCATTGGACTATAGATGCAGTGTCTTGAAGGAGAGCACCTGTAAACTTCATCTCTTCCCTTCGAAGGGCAGTTTTAATGCATGCACCAACACCATCGTGCTCTCCTTTTCCATGACTAGTTTAAAAGTAGTTCCATACATGTGCAACCTTGAATTTTATGTGCAACAAACACAACCATTCAAATACACGTGCATTCTTGAACTCTCCAGCACAACCATCTGACCAAATGAAATGACGATAAAATGGTATATCCATAGCTATCACGTGATCATAGAATAATTTAAAGCAATGTTGCACGTAATGGATGTCATGGGTCCGGTCGTCACTTATGTAGAAGTGACTTTCTTTCAGTATAACACGTTTCTCTTCATTGCTATCTTGCCCATGTCAATACGTGATATGCACCATTATGCTCACCTGCTCTGAGTGATAGCATTGACTTTGAATTTCATTTTGTAGTTGTAGGGTGTAATTTTCCGCAAAGTCGACCACTTATAGTATTGTTCTGAGAGGGAAGGTGTCTCGGCATATTCTGAATTGCTCATCTTGCCACCATGCCATATCGACATGTTGAATGTACTGTTGGATCTTTCCACGAAACTCTAGAATAAAATCACATACTCGCACCTGGTACATGAATATTAATATGTTAATAAGCCACATAAAAAAATGTGTACATGAATATTAATTTGTCAATATTCAAGAATTTACCTGTGAATTCACCAATTTAATCTTCTTGCTTTCTTTCCCATCATTTAGCTAATATGTCTCATACTGATAGTTTTGCTTCTTGACAATTGCATTCCTGAATGCTTGATCTTCACTTTCATGGATGCAATTAGACCATAATGATAGCCCACCACAATTGTTGCAAGAACCGTCTACACATTGTTTTAAGTAATGTGTCTACCCATCTTGCCTCAGACACATTATGCTTTGGATGAAATCTTTGGATGACATTGGCGGTACTGTACTTGAGCATTCCTGCACATGGTTAGGGTGTAAAAAACGACATATATGTGCAAATGTATGGTAATATAGGTCAAACTCTATGTGGTATCTACAACAACAAGTGTTCCGGATGGTATTGATTCTAACATACCAAGGCTTTAATTTTTCAAAAGATCTTTGTCCAAGCCTTAGCTCTACGTGGGCAACTTTAAACATCTCGAACAGTTGAGTTTGTGTCATGTCAAGATAATGTTTAACATGAGGTTCAGTGTTTCTAGAACCCCTACAATGTTTTAACACATCCTTCGTGTTAGAAGAAGGACTAGTGTTATCATGCCAAAACATTTGCACTAGGCCCTTCACTGCTTCGACTAACTTCATGTCTTTGCGGGGAAACCTACCGCTAAATGCCCATAATGTTTCCATTTGTCCATCTACATCAAGGTTGTCTCTTCTTACTGAATATTTTTTAAGTGTCTTTGTATGTAAAGGCACAATTTGTGATGTGCATTTAAGTAAACGACATTGTCTTGTGGATCTACATACAATTGATTCAGCCAATACACGACGAGCCACATTACAATCTTGTGAACGAGTTTTTTTATCAATCAATGTGAATGCAGCAGCAAGAGATTTAACAATGTGATTACTTGATTCGATATTCTTCATTTTTGTTATGCCTAAATTTCTTCTAACAGTTGCCATATTTCTAGATTTAAGCAAATGTAAAAACAATTGGCATTTACCGGCTTCGGATTTGTTATCAAAATATTGTCTCATTATTTGAGAAGAATGACGAAGGATAGTGCGTTTAGCCACCTTACCTTCCATGGAAGTCAATCCGCTCTCGTCCACTTGTATTCGTTTAGGAGTTCTCTTTCGTTTTGATGCAAACTTTCTTGGCGTTTGAAATGCTGGAGTGACGTTTACATCCACTACCGGCTCACAACTTCGATTAGGAGATTGAACCACCGAACATGGTTGTTGCTGAGTCACATTTGTATCAGGAGTAACATAATTATTGAAATCTTCACAAGATTGTCCATTTACTAATGGATCAATAATATCAACTTCCGTATAATCAGCTTCCTTTGATGTTGCATTATCTTCCTTAGCCTCTACGTCAGGTATCTGTTGAGGGGGAATGGGAACTATTTGCTCATGTAATGAATGCCGACGATTTCTTGAATATTCCCTTTTTTTGTTTTTTATTTTCTGCTTCTTCCGGTGTAAGCACCTTCCTTGCTAACTTTCCTCCTCTATTACATACATTCCCCATTGAAATCCACCCAAAACTGTACAAAACTATGGAATTATGTAAGTAATGATAAAAAATTGCATGTCGAACAGTTCTCTATGCGCAGGTTCAGACGAATTATGTCTTTTGATATAATAAAGCTGGCCAACACGACGCCACCCAACATTTTCTATAAAACACATATCGCATATGCGATATAACACACCTCCGATATATCACATATGCGATATTGAATTCCATCTTTTTAATGAACGGGCAGGTTTTTACGTGTTCTCCATAACGCATATGCGATTTAGTGCTCAATGAATATATGCAATTTACATTTATCTATATGATGAGGATGAGGGTGATGAACATTGAGGGTGTCGATAAGCATGATGATGATGAGGATGAGGGTGAGGGTGTCGATGAGGATGAGGGTGAGGGTGTCGATGATGATGAGGATGAGGGTGATGAACAATGATGATGAGGATGGGGATGATGATGATGATGATGAGGATGAGGATGAGGATGAGGATGAGGATGACGATGATGATGATGACCATGATGATGATGATGAGGATGAGGTTGATGGTGATGATGAGGATGAGGCATGATGATGATGATGATGATGATGATGATGATGAGGATGGTGATGATGATGAGGATGATGGTGACGATGAAGATGATGGTGAACAATGATGGTGATAATGAGGAGGAGGATGACTATGATGATGAGGATGAGGATGAGAGTGATGATGATGATGA